>KZ505660.1:594453-609049 GCA_002844005.1 Limosa lapponica baueri
CTTCACTGACAAGAATCTCATCCTGCCATGCCCTTTTCCATCAGTAACTAAGCTATATGTATATTTTCAGATGAATGCCAGTACCCAGCTTTCTTGACGAGAACTCCAAGGCCATAATTCCCACAGAGCAGGGCAGGCTGCGGGATAGGAGATACCAACTACACCTAGTATTTATGAGCCCAACTTAACGCCACTGGTTTTTACAGATACTGAAGTCAAGAGAAGAGTTAAGATGCTGTTATTATTGTTGCTGCTGCTGTTCCAGGGCAGTAAAGGAAAACTTCACCACAAACAAGCTAATTGGTTATTACTGACTCATACCCTGCATATTACCTACAGAGGGAACAAAGGAAGTTTGCCTCCAAGTTAATTATAGCACTACCATTGAAATAACATTCTGTTCTGTCCAAGGAAAATTAAAATACCTTGATGAAAGGCTTAGGGAAGAGAGCTCCTAAATAGCAGCACTCCTGTCAATCCTACTACCAAAAAAAAAAAAATATTTAAAAATGCAGAACAGATCGCATAATTGCTCACTAAATATTATACTTAGAGGAAATGGAGGTCCTTCAAAATATGTACAGTCTACGTAGTACTTCTCACGGGCAAGGAGAGCACAGGGAACCTTTTTTCTAACAGTAACAATTTTTGAGCATTTGGCCTGGAAAAAACAAAACAGTTGTTGAAGCAGACAAGTTGGTTTCTGTCATTTTTCTGTAAGGTGTTCTGGGATTCTCCTTTTGTTCAGCCAAATTTTCACTTCAAGTAGCATCCACCCACACACACACATACAAAAGGTAACTTGAATGACTCTCTAAGTGAGCAAGAGTGTCCATAACGTATTTGGGGAACAAAAGCTAGATCCAGACGATTCTATGATTCAGGCTCATTAGCCTCCCTAACCCTCGGCTCTACAAAATTTATCCCCACAGATCAGCACAGATGTACAGCAAACATTACTTGTTCTCCAATAGCTCACATATTAGTGACAATATGTCACATAATAGTTCAGATGCTCATACCACAAATACTAACTGCATTACTTCCAACCTGCACTTACACTGCACTGCAAAACCTGATCAATATAAAGTTATTGCCTCTTAAGTAAAAGGAAAAGAAGGGCCATATATACATACTATACCATGGAATCCTGCTCACAGGATTCCTTCACCTCGGTTGTTTACATCAAGGAAGGTCTTCCTGGCTGTCACAGCTACATACAGCGATATTTTAATTTTGCAACACTGAACATATGAGCACATAAAGGTTCATCCACACCATTCAGTCAAGTTTACTGGTAAAGTAAACCAGGTTTTAACAAGTGCCTTCGCAAGAACAGTAAATTTTCGGTTCCTACCAACATCTACCCCTGAACGAGGAATACATCTACAGCTATTTTCAGGATGTCTGCTTTTAAAAAATATTACTGATATAAACACTAGAGCTTACTTGTAAACCACAGTTGACATTAATAGGACATAATTCCAAAGCTGAACTACCAACTTAGGCAAAGTTCTCTCAAATATAACAAAAACCAGGAGGAATTCTCAGTTTCATGGTAAATGACATCCAAAGAATGGTGTTTGGCTTCCTCTGAACTAAACCCAATCACGGTAGAAGAGCTTGGGACTTTTGCAAGAGGTGACAAAGCTGAGAACATCAGGGTTTAATGGCTGCAAAAAAGGTAGACTGTAGCACACCTATGTTTTTCAAAGCCGTGTTCCAAAGGAGAGTCTCTATGGTCTAGCTGCCACCGCCTTTCATAGTCTCATGGTATTTGTTTCTCCAGGTGCATAACAGCTGAAGGACAATTAGCTGATAGCTGCAGCAGATGTCACACAATCTGCATGCAAACTTCTCTTCTGAAGATCCTTAATGTTTTCCCTTTCCTTACAGTTTAAGCCATTACACACTATCATAAGAGAAAAACATTTCCTGCAGCCGATTACACAGCATTGTTTGTGACCATCCTACATCAACACACTGCTATTTACCACATTTCTGCATGCCCATTTGCATTCAAATATTAAAAGGTGTAGTTTTAACAGGTAATTATAAGGAGCAGAATAGTTAGCATACTGCCGAATAATGCTCCCCTTACTTTGACGGAGAGCAGCTCCGCATAACCATACACCACATTCACGTAGGCTGTATTTCCTCTCCATGAATTGCTGTAAAATGCTGCCACCCAGAATTAATTACCTTTTATTTACTGCATTGGTATGCTTTACATTGGAAAATTACTCATCCTTTATAATACATTAATTAGCACTCAGGACACAGCCCTTAGTCTCACTTGTTTTTATAGTATGATTAAAGTAGCCATTTCAAATCCTGAGCTACAGCGTTCAAACATACAAAAATATGAAAAATAAAGCAGCTGAGCAAAAAACCCCATTGTTCCTGTAACCGAGTGTTCACTTCAGCAAGAGGAAGAGAACCACATGTGGCCTGGCAAATCTAAATTTAAAGAGCTTTGGACACATTTTCTAATACCTATCAAAGGTATTATTTAAAATACCAAAGCATACTTAACTTGAGACACCTTTAAAAAGTTATGATGGTAGCACTGATGGGTATGTCTGTACTACATAGAGATTGTTTAGTAATGACTTTCAGAAACATTCCCTACAAAAGAAACCACAGCATATGACACTCATATATAACGAGCTACAAATCAGGTTTTAAAACATGGTGTCAGGAATTCTCATTGCCTAAGAAGGGCATAAAGGCCAGCTGAAGCCCTAATCTAATCAAACAAGGCCCTCACCTCCCATTAAACACACTTGGTCCTCTAGTTGCTTTCCATCACTCACTCTAGCAGTGCAGCACAGAGAAAGAGACATGTGTAACAAATTACAAGTTTTTAGAAGGAGCAGTTATTTAGATTGTGGATATTTGTGGCACATCTTACTGCAGAATCAGAGGCAAAACTGTAACCATCAATTTTGGCTTTGCAAATGCTTGGCACTTTTTTGATGAGCAGAGCTAGTTTTCTTTTAAGTATCTTTCTTCGGTTTACCGTTAAAACATTACATACATTAAAAGCTGAAAGGGCTACTATTCCTTTTTCAGATATATAACTATATGGTAAAGTTCTCAACTCCAGAAACTTTACAGTCCCATCAGAAACATTTGGGGAAATGGAAACAAAGCCAGCACTTCCAACCAATCAAACTTCAACTCCATTTATTAAGCTGAAAATTAGAAATGAAGATATTCTGCTGGACATCACACAGACAACAATCTTGCCATTACTCCTTCACCCAAGAAATCAACGAACAACTAAAGAAATTTGAAGGTAGCAGTAACTTTACTTGAGGCCATTTTATAATTACCAGAATCACTCCCTGAAAGACGGCCAAGCAACTTTCGCACACCTCTTAACTACAAGTTAAAATATTTTTGTTTTTTTCCTATCTGAAAGTGTATTTTTAAAAGCTAAAAGATTGTAAAAACAGCTAGCTTCCAATTTGCTTTCAAAAATTCACCCCCCAGAAATTTCCATTATACTTAAGAACACAACATCTTGGGACCCTAACAGGAGTAACTCTTTAGAAATATCTTGCCCACAGGAAACTGCAGTCTTGTTAAAGTCCACTGTAAATGGTATCTGTAACTTGGATTTTAAAATAGAAGTGACATCATCAAAAACAAACCGAGCCGGTTTTGGCCAGCACGTTCGCAGAGTTCACTTTAATCTCACTTGTTCCTTTGGAGCCTCCTTCCACCCAACCTCTGAGGGAACCCAACCCGGAGCAGGGGGGTCCGCAGGGCTGTCAGCGTTCCTGCGCCAGTTAGGGCCCCAGAACATCCCAGCCGCTTGGAGGAGCCTAATCTGAGCATTTCCCCAGGGAACCCCTACAATGGCAACGATCTGATTTTCCAGCGTGCGAGATTATACAGAACTGCTTATAAGAATGTGTTGCACTTGAAAGAGCTATCTTTATTTACCAAAACTAGTATAAAAATTAGTAAATATAAATATTACCATAACCTCAGCAGGCTCCTTAGGTTGATTTTGTAACATCTCACGATACCTCTGCTGAACAGCCCAGTGCTGCTTTTCTTAGCAGAAAGCTCTCAAGAGCCCACCTAAGCCTTCCGAATCTCCAGCCTGGGGTAGGGCACACGAGCCAGGTCCCTTGCCCAGAGAACCAGCAGACAGTCCCTAGCCCAAAGCTTTATGGAGCCAGCAGGTGGCAGCTCATCTTTGCCTATGGTTTTTGTCAGGGTAAACTGAGTTTTCCAAGCAGCGATGAATAGCTATTCTGGGCTATTTTCCTATAGAAACAAGCCCGAGGCTTCATTCTGTTCAAAGAAACAATTCACTAAGTTTTACAGATGGCATGCAGAGCTTCCCCAACTTCACAGTTTTCCATACGGTGACTCAGGGAGTGGAGGGGAACAGACAGCTACTGCAGAGTAACTACACGGACCATGAAGATTCTTCCATGATAAAGGAAATCAGAAAACACCTGTATTTCCAGTTTCTGCCAGCTCCTCCTCTGTGGGAGAGGGCACCTGGAACCATACAAAGCCCACTTTGCTCTTTTATATGTCCTCTATACAACTACTCAGAACTAGGACACAACTATCTTGCAGGCAGGGTGCGCTGAGTTACGACTGAGCTGCCAAGTTGGCACTGTCCCATAAAAAAAGTACTCCTGTGTGCCTGTTCCTGAAAACCAGTCACTCACACCGCAGGGCTGTATGGACATACCCATCCAGCCCAGGCAATAGCAGAGGCGACAGAGCCAGGAGCCCCAAAGCGCACATTCGGCATGCTGCACGGGGCACGGAAGCGGCAGCCGTGGCAGTGCAGGAGGTGGCATTTCAGCACATCCATCTCCACGAGACTTCCAGGCGTGCTCATCAAACTAGCTGCAGGGCAGCTGTTATGATCCCAAATAAATACAAGGCTGGGATAAGCTAAAAATCCCAGGCACCAGAGGTACTGCCTGCCCTGAGATGCTCCTCTGGCAGAAATCACCACCTCAGCTGTCTGTTCCCTCTCCCAACACACAGGGCAGCACCACTGCCTCGGGAGTTACTGCTCAGCCAGGATGAAGGACATTTTAGCAACACTTTTTTTTCAGACAATACCTGAATTTTCTCCAATAGAGATGTACTGCCTGTGGACACTGACACACAGTATCTCCTGGAGGAACTGCCTACTGGCATTTCACTCAAAAAGAAATACCACACGCAAGCTACTGAATGTTTATAGAAACATTCAGATGTTTGTATCTACTTCAGAAAAGTGACGAAACTTACAGTCCTAGAATGGGACAGCAGAAGAAATTCACTTTATTCCCATTATGTTACTTAGGGAAAACTTCCGAGTACTAGCCCATTTCAGGTTCTCCCCTACATCACAGGCCATCTTTCAAGCTCTGCACACCTGACACAGTAGCAAAACAGTAGTCTTGAGAATACACTCGATATATTATTTATATATATTTATATTTAAAGTGTACAGCAACCTCTTTAGAAGAGCACTGATTTTCAATACAACTTGCGCCGATCCGCAAAGAAACAGGCGGATAGCTTTCAGAGACTTAGACCGCAAACTTATGTGCAAAATTCTCCGGAAATACAGAAAACGGGGTGTGTGGGGGAGCCCGCTGGGCCTCGGCCATCGCGCCCCTTGCCGGGGCGGCTCCCTGCCGGGACGCAGGCCTGGTGGTCCCTGGGCTACCGAGCACAAACCCTACCCGGGCAGTAACCGGCATGAGTTTTAACTGGTAGAAAACACATATCGCACGTTGAAAGCATTCTGCTAACCAGAGACTACAGGCAAAGCTTTCAAAGTTTCACAGCAAAGCTGGGCGCGGGCTAAAAAACCAACCAACACCCTCCACGCCCCGTCGGACACACGCTCCCCCCGCCCCGGTTCCTCTCAGCCCCGAAGCCGGCGGGGATCCCCGCGCTGGAAACCCGCATTTCCCCAGCCAACACCAACCCCCCGCCCCGCGGCCCCCGGTGACCTGAAGGGTGACCTTCCCGCTCACCGAAACCAGCCCAGGCTGCCGTCCACCCCCGCCACAGCCCCAGGGTGACCGCCCCCCGGCCGCCCGCCCCCGCCCGCCGACAGCCGCTCCCCGCTCACCCGGGCGGCAGCGGCGGCAACCCAGCTCCCTCAGCCGCGACCAGCAGCCCCGCGCCCCGCCCGCCCCTGCGCCTGCGCGCCGCCCCGGAGCACGCCGGGAGATGTAGTCCGGCCCCCGGGCCTGCCCCGCCAGAGGGCCTGCCCCGCCGCCTACATCTCGTTTTCCCTGTATTCCCACACGCAGCGTCTTCCTCCGGGCTGTCGGACGAGGAGAGGTGTCCCTTGTGGCGGGGCTCGGTGCCCTGACCCAACGAAAGGCTCAGTGACAGGGAGATGGTGGCTTCCCCTGCGAAGCTCTGGGCCGAGAGCACCCTCCACATGCCCTGCCGCTGGCCTGAGGCGGCCAAACACCAGCCTGGCCTCTGCTTAATGAGCGCTGGCCTGGCTTGGGGACAGGGACTGAGCATGAATCTTTGGATGTTTTGGCTACCAGGCACCACGCGCTAGTAAATACCATCTGCTAGTAAACACCGTGTGCCGGTAAACATCAGCTACGGACACTATTTTTAAAGCCATCTGAGCAAATTGTCTCGAAAACGGTAAAAGGCCTTACTTGGTTTAGTGTGTGCACTAGCCAGTGCCGGTGTATGTGAAGGCTGGAGCTGCTCCAAGGCAGCGGTCTTCAGAGGTTTGGGTTTTTTACCGTGGGTTTACTTTCTTCTTACATCAATGTTGGAAACTGTTAGACTTTCCACGCCTTAAAATAATAAAAGCATAATAAAAATTAAGGCAGTTGTCTGGCATGTGCTGCTTGATTTGATTTGATGTACCAGGTGATTCTGCCCTGGTGAGGCCCCACCTGCAGTGCTGCGTCCAGCTGTGGGGCCCCCAACGTAAGAAGGACATGGACCTGTTGGAGCAAGTCCAGGGGAGGCTACGAAAATTATCAGAGGGATGGAGCACCTCTGCAGTGAGGACAGGCTGAGAGAGTTGGGGTTGTTCAGCCTGGAGAAGAAAAGGCTCTGGAGAGGCCTTATAGGCCCTTCCAGTACCTAAAGGGGGCTACAGGAAAGATGGGCAGGGACTCTTGATCAGGGAATGTAGCGATAGGACAAGGAGTAATGGTTTTAAACTGAAAGAGGGGAGATTTAGATCAGATATTAGGAAGAAACTCTACTGTAAGTGTGGTGAGACCTTGGCCCACGTTGCCCAGAGAAGCTGTGAATGCCCCGGCCCTGGAGGTGTTCAAGGCCAGGTTTTGAGCAACCTGGTCTAGTGGGGGGTGTCCCTGCCATGGTCAGGGGGTTGGAATGAGACGATCTTCATGGTCCCTTCCAACCCAAACCATTCTGTGATTCTATGATTTGAACGGCTAAGTTTCGGCAACATAAAATAATGGAAAATCTGGTTTTACGATAGAAACTCTTGACTAACCTTCCTAGTAGACGCTGCCATTCCTGCTTTGAGGATATGGCATTTGTAGCAGGAAAATAATAACTGGCAATCGTTAGTACAGCTATAGCAGTTTGAACCTCGAAGCATTTTCCAGATATCAAGGGCCCTTCAATACCACTGCAACCTAGAGAAAAATGATTCCAAGGCTTAGACAGTCAGTAATCCTGAGGTGCTGATTTGTTCAGTCACTGGAAACTCTTGGTAGATTTGGGAAAAGAAATGGGGTGAAATGTTGGCCCCACTGGCGTCAGTCTAAGTTCTGCTGTCTGCTGCAGCACTGCCAAGATTTCATTTCCATAAGATATATAGAGTGTAAGGCAACATACATAATCCGTCTTATTTTAATATGGAGTTTATTAAAGCATGTAAAATCCTAGTAACTTTGACTACTACATTAATTAACAATATTTTGCAAAGTCCTGGCTGTGCTGAAGTCATTACTGAGGCACTTATTAACTTTAATAGAGACAGAAAATCATCTGATAAATGGTACTAAAATCGAAATTGTGCGAACTTAAAATAGAGCAGTCCGATGTGTTGGTCTGAACAGTCTAAGAGCGCTTCACCACAAAGAAAGGAACTCCCCGTGCCTGCAAAGGCGGCGGCGGCTCGGCTGGGAGCGGTCAGCGGGTGATGGAGCTGGCCCTGTGACCGCTGTGAGATTCTCCCTTGTTCGGCGCTGGAGGCAAGAGACCCACAAAAGCCACGCTGAGCCCTTCTGGCACCGTGCCTGCGGGAGAATGAAGAGACACTTTTATAACCACAAGAGCACTTCTGCAAACGCTCAGCAATAGATTCATAATCCTTCGGTCTTTAGAAGGCTGTCGTTTTCCAAGCTGACAGACCAATGCATGTATCAGAGGGCAAACATAATGTTCGCAGAAGGATTAGTAGAGGGATTTCTTTTTCAAAGGCTGTGATATAGTTTAAGACAATCGAACGTGAGTGAGGGAAGTGTTGCAAATACGAAACCTCTAAGGACATAGAAGACCTGGACAGCAGTGGAACCGCCACGAATGCTGAACCAACGCACGTGCAAAGCAAGAGTGGATACAGCATAAAGCATCCTCACTGCCGTTCACTGAGCTGAGCTGCGCGCAGCAGGAAAGGAACATCCAAAGCCTCAGACATAATCCTAAACTGATTGAATCATAGTATAATTACTTGCTACAATGCTGATGTGGTACAAATGAAGAACATGGTTTCTTCAACGCATATGGCCTGAGACAGAAATATCTTCCTGGCTGGGGAATTCACACAGGATATAGACAGGAAGGATATTGTCAGTAAACGAGATGATAATAAAAAGTGATGCCTGGACCCTCTGTCCTATATAATTTTTTAATGAGTGGCCAAACTCAGATTGAAACAAGTTATGAGGGAAGAAATCATATTCCTTCCAGTGGCAGCAAGGAAGGACATGGTTCAGTCCCGGTTCTCCTGAGACACAACCCTAATACTTTGAGAATTTTCCATTCTGACAGGAAGGGTTAAGACGAGCGCATTCCCGTGAGCAGGCTGGCTTACACAGCCTTTGGAGGAGGCCACAGGGGTAGCTACCTACACGTGTCTTGGAATTTTCCCCTCTTCTTGCAGATGGCTGCCTTGCGGCCAGCCCAGGTTCAGCCTGCCAAGACGTGTCTGGAGACAAGCTCGAGCACGGACCATCAGTCTCGCAGCATCCTAAGCCCTATCTGCAGGAGCCCACATGCCGCCTAACGTGCTCTCTGCCCAGCAGCTGGGACCACATTGCATTGGGGTTTGTTTCTTGAGTGCACCGTTAAGACAGTTTAGACATATCCAAAATGATTCAATTCACTGTTCACTGGCTGAATAAAAGAAATGTGTGCTGAGAAAAGCTTACCCTGTGAATATTGCTCAGACGCAGAGGGCCGTTGTCTGACCTTGGGCCTCAGGTTCTTTAGGTAAAGAAGGAAATCCAACACTGAACAAGCTCTCCTGCAGATCCACTCGTGGAGACAGAGGTGGAGCAGAAAGTTCTTCACTGTTAGCAGGCCCTGTAAAGAAAGGAGGATGGAATCTGTTAGCTCCTGCTCTCTTCCAAGGAGTAAACCACTTTAAATGGTACAGTTTCAAGGCGATGGAGAGCTGGCCTGTACCTCCAAAGCCTCCTCCCCGTACCAGCACAGACAGAAGAGCTGGGGCGGGTGGAGGAGCTGCCATATCACAGTGGATGGAGCAGAAGTCATGTTGCCTGTACTCAGGGGTGGCACTGGAGAAGTGGGACCCAACCCAAGGCACGCTTTGGGACAGGCAGCCTGGAGCGGAACGGTGCTGTGCAGCTCAGTAAGCAGGGTGTAGAGGATGGTGAGCTGTGGGGTCTAGTCCCAGGGTCAGCAGTGGTCTTCTTACGTCCTTGGGCAATTTTCATAGAATCATAGAATCATCTAGGTTGGAAGGGACCTTCAAGATCATCTAGTCCAAACGTCAGCCTAACTCTGACAAAAACCATCACTAAACCATGTCCCCCAGCACCATGTCAACCCGTCTTTTGAACGCCTCCAGGGATGGTGCCTCAACCACTTCCCTGGGCAGCCCATTCCAATGCTTAATAACCCTTTCAGTGTAAAAATTTTTCCTAATATCCAACCTGAACCTCCCCTGGTGCAACTTGAGGCCGTAAGTTGCGGCCTCCTTCCACCTTTCAGCTTTGTGGAGTCCCAAAGCATGGGACCCGCGTTTGTGTCCCCAGTGGCATTCCCACCGAGTGGGCCCCAGACTTAAAATAACCATCTGTTCTGTGTCTTGCTTTCCACACCTACAATGGAAATGGTGATTCAGTTTGAGATCTACTGCTGCAATTAATTGGTACAGATGAGATATTTATTATTACTGCTACTACCATGGCAAGTGCAGTATCCAAATATAAAGGTGTTTCTTTAAGATTTAGTGTATTATGGATACAGAAGGGTTCAGAGAAATCAAGTTTGAGTGAAATAGCCAATGACTTGAAGTTAGTGTTATTTAATGTATTACTGTACTCTGCGTTTTAAAACAGTCCAAAAAAATCCTATTATCTGTCAAACCAATGCAATTAAAAAACCTCAACCTAAATATAGTTGCTGTTTGACCACTTGAGATGCTGGTGGCCAGCATTTTAAGGCCCAAACCACCAGGCTTTTATGAACTGGGGCTGACTACATACATTGGTCCTCTTTCAAAGCCATTTCAGAAGTGTCATCACAAGTCAGTAGTTTTACATGTGAACAAGAGTCAAATTTTATCTCTACCCTAGGTCCAAAATTTGCTGATCAGGCATTGAACCAAGAGGTTTTATATACAGGTCACCAAATTTGATCAACAGCTGGTCTTTAGGGGAAGAGATCAAAACATGCACAGCACAGTAATCAAGACCAGATGTTTGTCTAAAAGACAAGCTACAGCTCAAGCAGGAATTAATTAAGCAAAGTCTTACAAGCTGTGTTATAAGGAAAACAGATGAAAAGATCACAACAGCCCCTCTGCTTTTCTATTAAAAAAATACAACAAAACAAAACAACTGGCCACACTTTGGCTACACGTAGTTCATTGAAATAAAACTTGCTTTCGGGTGCCCCGGTTAAGGATGCACCGGTGCAGCCCGCTGGCAGCAAGCACAGTTTAGGCAGTGCTGGAAAAATGCCAAACCTCTACACTGCATTCACCAGCCAGCAGCTCCGAACCAAACTCTCACAGGTCAAAGGGAAGGCAGAGCCAGGAAATCTGTTGGTTTGGGATCCACAGGACCACTGGTTCTTGAAGGTGCCCCCCAGAGCAGAGCAAAATTTTTTTAGCGTAGTTGTCCCTGTGTCTGTTGTATCCTTAGGGTGCTAGCTCTGCCACTGTGCCTCTTCCAACAGGTCAAATACATAGAATTATTTTGGTTCGAAAAAACCTTTAAGATCATCAAGTTCAACCATTAACTTAGCACTGCCAACTCCACCACTAAACCGTGTCCCTCAGCACCACATCTTCCCATCTTTTAAATACCTCCAGGGATGGTGACTCAACCACTTCCCTGGGCAGCCTGTTCCCATGCATTTGATGTAAATGTATCGTAGCAGGGCACGTATCATACACAGGGTATAGCGTATCCCATACATGGGATATAGCTCAGATTTGTGAATTGTATTGAATACTTTTGTCTTTTAATTTTGTGGTTTGGGAAGAATGAAAAATCATTTAGAACACATGCTCTGTACATGAGGCTGAAGTCTGATATGGTTTACTTTGAATGCTGTGGTTTTAAGGAGAATGTTATTCCTATGCATCTACATATACTGTTGTGTAAATCTGCATTTAATGTATTTACCATGTATATTTTTGTCTATGCGTCTCATGAATACAGGCGACCTGTATCTTTTCTTAGACAGACTGATCATGTTTCTAATTTTTTGATTGCAAATTCTATGCATGAGGTAAAAGGAAGAAAGAAACATGAAACCACAGCCAAAGAAGAGAACTTTGGCTCCAGCCAAACTGTGCTCCTTGCAGAGGTCTTAGATCATTACGTTTCTAACAGAAACTAGTATGAAGTGGATTTGTCAGAAGATACAAGGCAACTGCAAACAGAAAAATCAGCATGGGAGGGGTTCTTCCCATTCATATCAACTGAGAAACAGTTCCAACTTAACAAATATATCTTAAGGTGTGACAGGAAAATCTGAGTGAACAACTTGCAGAAGTTTATCAAAAAACAAATATCTCAAAGTTAACTTTTGCTCCTTGTTGATAGCATGCATTTCCCTTTCCCAGTATTTGTATAATTATGAGTAACTCATTCAACCCCTCATCGCACAGACCAAGATTAAACCCCAAAAGATGGTTTAATCCATGTTAAGAATGAAATCCACATTTCTTTGCCTCGTTTCTGAACCAGCCCTGTGTGCAGTGAAGCTTCAACCCATCATCAAACAAACAGATTCATCTTCAAACCAACAGATTCATCTTCAGCCTGAGCCACTAAGTTGCCGAGCAGCAGATTTCAAAGCAATTTGGTTGCCTGACACTTCTGGTACTGAACAAGCAAAACCACGGATGTAAGCCTTGTTTTCTCTGAGCACTCCAAGGTAGAGGCGGGGGGGGGTGGGGTGGAGATCGTGGAGTAAACGGATCTCTTTCTTTTCCATTTCTGTTGATCTGATAACATTGTGGATGTTTGGCAAAAGCTTTAACTTATGGCTGAATATTCTATTTTGTAAGAAATTTGAGGCAAGGAGGCTCCAAGCAGATAATTGCAGCTTTGGAGCATCTTTCTGCATTCTGCACATTACTGTGGATACAGGTGTTTTCCTGAGCGGCAGTGGCAAAATGCCCAAGGTAACCCTTCATTCCCTGATTTAGTCTGAGTTTTCTGCTGTAAGTCTTGCTACAGATGCCTGAGGTGTTTGGCAGGGTATGGAGTGAAGCCGAAGGCATTGTATTTCCTAGTTGCACTTTTTTTTCCATAGGAAAATTCATCTCTGGAGCAGCATCTGCTTTTTAACAAGGCAATGTCTTGTTTTCCTGCCAACATGTCATGAAAGTTAAAGACACGGGAATAGCTTTTCTGCTGCTAGTGACTCACCACTTAGTGCTCAGAACCAAGGGCCTCAGTTCAGTTAAACCCCAGTACCCTAGGAAGGCAATCTGACAAATTAAGTTATGGACGTACATGATAGCAGGGAGTACATTCAAATTTATTACATATTATATACAATCTCAACCAATGGTTAACTTTAGTATAGAATGAAAGAACGTATGTAAATTTAATCATCAAAACTAATTAAAAGAAGACAGGAAAAGTCTCTTCTTCACATCGGTCTCTTCTGTGTCCTGTTAAGACCAACATGTTCTTCTGAGAGGTTTAGACCTCACTGTAATGCCATAATTTCCTGGCACTGTGATACAGCCAGCAGTCCCCTTGAAAAGACATGCCAAGCTTTTTAGGAAGTGCCAGGGTAGTGACTTGTCCTTCTTGAATGGAGAGGGGCACCCTGAGATGCTCCTGTCCTTTAGGCCTGCAGAGATCCACGGAGATCCCTCAGAATCCTCATGGAGATGGAGGGCCAGCCTTTCTCCTCCAGCCTTTGTCCTGCTTGCTGACTGCAGCCCAGGCAGGCAGGCTTTGGGCAGAGGCCAGCACCCTCCACTCCAGAACTGGCTCCCTGGAGCCACACATCTTGGTGCAGGGTGAGGGCCGGCAGGCTTCTGCTGCAGGACCTGCTGGGCTGGTTCAGCTGCTGGGCCAGTTTGCAGAGGGTGTGTGAGAAGAGAAAACCATTCTCTTTAAGGCTGGCTGCCTACATGTGCGCCCAGAACTGTCCACCACATCCGCCGAGGCCATGCATCCATGTGCAGTGAGTGCACGCTCAACTGCTTAGAGATGTGCATGGGGCAGGGGCGATGGCTGCAGCCAGCAGAGCATCCAAGCCACGATGGGGTCTATTCTCAAGGTTTCCAGGCAGAGGGGCCGCACATAGGAGGGCTGAAGCTACATCATGCCAAGGCAAGGGGGAATAAACATGGTCTGGGTGTGGGTTAGGTGGGACTTGGGCTTGGGACAGCAAGAAATGATAGAAACATAGACTCACAGAATAGTTTGGGTTGGAAGGGACCTTTAAAGGTCATCTAGTCCACCCCCCTGCCATGAGCAGGGACATCTTCAACTAGATCAGGTTGCTCAGACCCCTTTCCAACCTGGCCTTGAATGTTTCCAGGGATGGGGCATCAACCACCTTTCCGGGCAACCTGGGCCAGTGTTTCTCCACCCTCACAGTAAAGAATTTCTTCCTTCTACCTAGTCTAAATCTCCCCTCTTTTGGTTTAAAGCCACTATCCCTTGTCCTATCGCAACAGGCCCTGCTGAGAAGTCTGTCTCCATCTTCTGACAAGCCCCTTTATGTACTGGATAAGGTCTCCCCGGAGGACCGAGAGGGTGGCCTGACCAGCTGAGGGCGGGAGGGATGCTGCTGGTGGAGCCGGCGCTGGTGGTGCTGGGACTGCTTGCTGGTGGGGAGGGAGCTGGCTGGGGCTGCCGGTGCCGGTGCCCGCGGACCCCTCCGCGCTGCTGGCGACTGCCGGACTACGAGTCCCAGCGTGCCCGGCAGG
>KZ505660.1:609270-661056 GCA_002844005.1 Limosa lapponica baueri
GTCCGCGGGCCCGGGGCGGGTGGCTCCGCGGGGCTGCGCGCAGTGCGGTGCCGGGGAGGGGGGGGCGCGGGTAGCCGGCCGGGCAGGAAAGCCGCCGGGAATCATCATCCTCGGCGTGGAGAAAACGGGGAGGGAGGGAGTCGGCCGGGCGGCCCCGAAAGGTGGGAGGCTCCCGCGGTGTGCGGAGTGCCGCTCCCCGGGCTGCCTGGGGTTTTTCTTTGCGTTTTAATAGCGCGTTTTGCAAGGGAATGAGTATGTGTTTATTTCGATGTGCTCGCATCCTTTATGTCAGGCGTTAAATGACAAAAATGAGGTGAAGCGGGTTAAGCAACTAAGGAAAGAAGGTATTTTTGTAAATGAAGAAGAGCTGTCTGTGCTCAGAGATCCCACGCCTTTTGTATGTCAGCAATAAATACGGCAGGGGCGATGGAGGGCGGCTCTGCTCCGCTGCCGAGCGGCAGGTCCGAATAAACCCACCGCTGCCAGGTTCAGGAACAGGGTGTGGATTTAGTAAGATCTGGTAACGTTTCCAAGCTCTCGATGAGCAAAATGTGTCCTCAAAACCTGCACATTGGCATCAGATATTGCACCTGCTCTATTTTGTCCTCTTGTGATTACAAAATTATCAGGGCGGCCCTCCGCTAATTGAAGGGGGTTTGCCTTGGTGGAAGCTTTGAGGGAATTTCTGTTGCCAGGGTAAAAATCCACAGTTGATCGATGAGAATCATGGAGAGGAATCTGAGGACTGTAACACCAAAAATAAGTGAAAACTGGCTAGATTCATGTGAGCACCCTGAGCTTAGGAATAACATAAACATATAAAAAACCACTGTAACATCATTAATGATGAAAGAAATTCAGAAATGTATCAACATTAAATATCAATTTAAAAATAATTGCAAGAAGTGATAGTACTTTTATCCCATGAATGATACACAGTGTAGAGCTGTGCATTTGAAAACATTTAGTAGAAGTCTTCAGTAAGTTACTGAGCTGCGTATTTGTAGTAAATAGGTGCAGTCTTTCAATTTCTTATCATATGAAAGCTTTTTTTAAACTGATTTATTCTCAGAAATTGTCCTTGAACTTACTCTGTTCTGCCCTCCACTTATGGAGATAGGAAACTGTATTGGGAAAGAAACACCTGGGACCAACTGGCCTAAAACTGCAGGCGTCACAGCCTCTAATTGCTTGCAAAGGATACAATTATTAGAAAAATTAACTCCAACTCAGGGATGTACGGAGGTGTCTCACTGAATTATCTAATGATAATACGATCTTTTCTGCGTTATTCTGCACCTGTTTGCTAATGGACTAATGGACTGCCTTTGCTCTGGTGCTGTATGCTGTTCAGCTCTTAACTGGCTTCCACAATATATATATATATTTAATTTTTACCACTATGTAAGAAATGAAGAGGGTTATGCGAGTCATCTTAGAGACTTTGCCAAGCTGAATTCCCTATGTATCTTTTCCCCCACTCCTCTAGCTTGGTTGGATTTGTCTGAACTTACTCAGTAGCTTCTCTCATCTTGACAATCAAAATAATTTTGTTCAAAATGGTGTGCTTTGCTTTCTGCATGACTTTTCTTCCTTCCCTCCAATTATTATTATTTCCAGTATTTTACAACTTCTGGCAAGCAATGTTTATGCATTTCTGCTGTTATTCATCTGCTCTAGGGTGGTTTTTTTTTAACATTCCGAAGTTATTGAATCTCATAGTTTGATGTTTCCCTGTGGCTGAGTACCCGTTTGACCGAGGCTGTGGTGGCTCTGCAGGGTTTTGCATGGAGAGGTGCCAGGCAGCCTCCTGTGGCCACCTGTATTTGCATGTGCTAGGTCAATACCGGGCTGAATGCATAGGTTCTGTTTACTGACCACAGCACACAAGCGTAGCAGTGCCTTCTGTTTAACACTGGAGTTTGGTTGTCATTACTTGATGCCACAGAAATCTGTAAATTTATTTTATAAATCCCTCTTCATTAGGATTCTTTCAAAGAAAGGCTGGGTCTCAAGGTCCAGCTGCTGCTCTAAAATAGGGAATCTGAGAACAGCAGTGACAAAAGGCAGCGTGCTATTTGCTATCTGTTGGCAGCACAGGTGGAACAATGCTTTTCTTGATATTACCCAGTGTCCTTTTTTCCTATTGATGTTTCCATCATGTGAATAACAAATACTAGTGTTGTTTTTTCCAGGCCTGGTCTGATCTATTTTGTTGTAAAAATGATAATTTACAAGTACAATTCCTTCTCTTATTTATTGTTTCAGGTATCAGCATGTGCACATCACAGATGGTTTCTGTTGGTTTAGAGCTAAAATACAAAAAGTACAGGTAGTTACTATCTCTCTGTACATTGTAAGGAGAAAAAACAGCTTAGGAAAGATGCAAGAAGAGCTTTTTAGAAGTTATCTAAGTGTCATCATTATCAGTGATCACAGTTCTTCCATCAGTAGTATAAGCTCTTTGCCCAGCTTTTGGTTCTCTCTGCTGTGTTTTCACCTGGTGAAGATCATTTATTTAAAAGATCCACTTAGATGAATAAGACTGTCCATGGAAGAAGGAACCCGTAGCCAAAGGAAAAGCTGTCCAATGCTTGATACTTGGAAGACAGTTCAGTTTTTCATCTTGCTGCAGACTTTCCATTTGACCCCGAGCAAGGCATTTCTTCCCTCTGATGGGACAGTGAAATGGAGAGGCTCTCGTGTGGCTGATGGTGTTTAAGGCACCACAGTAGCTGGTTCCATGTAAACACGATTGGTCAATGAGGGTACCAGAACCTGGCCTTTGGCTTCCTGAGGATTCATACCTTGAGCAATTCATACCCCACTCAGTGCTTTGCTTTGCATTCATCGTAGGTGTGCTGGTGACAAGAACTATAATTCTTTACACAACGCAAAATCTGGGAGACTTAACTGGATGAAGACACCATCTTCTAAGCGTCAGTCAGCTATCCCTGTAATGTGCATGATACAGGAACCAGTCCATCCCTGTTCACCTGGGGAGCACAGAGCCCTGGGCTGCTGTGTGACAGGACATGTACGCTCTGGGGCAGTGCTCCCCAGGGAGGTACAACCTCTTGTCCCAAGGTAGATCCTATTGCAGAATCAAACCTGTGGTGTTTGGTAGTTATTGAAAGAGGCTAAAATATCATTGGTGCCTCACAGAAACTAATGAGGCTGTTTTCTTCCAGTTGCTATCAAATGGGCACTGACACTGTTACACTGTCACTTATAACACTGATCAGCATCATTACTGATAGTCTCAGCCAGTCGTGATATTAATCTTATCTCCAGGACCGTCAGTCAACCCCCACTTGTACAGCTCGGCAGAAGGGTGTTTCTGGAGCTTACACATGACAAATCGTGGGTGGAGCTGCCATTTCATAGTCCATTTTATCTGCATAAAAAGACACTGCTCTCCAGGATTTTTGGGCTAGCAATTCCCACCACCCTCAGTTTCCGACAGCTATGGTTATGATTTTATGGTTATGGGATGGTTATGATTATGGATGGTTATGGTTATGGACGGTTATGGTTATGGACAGTTATGGTATACAATTATGTTACAGTTTTATTTTAGGAAAGCTAATTAACCTTGCATGGATTTTTAAATAATCAATTAAGTTCTAGAAATGGAAGAAACCTACCTTCCAGTTCCACAAAGCTACCTGTTGCGATGAGCAGAAATAGAAGACGGTTGCTTTATTATAACTAAACTTTTCCCCTCTAAAAGCAAGGGGGCATCCCTTCCTGCAGGGGACAGAACAGATGGACGAGTGTCTCTAGTCTTTTCCATTTCCGATACTTTATGCATCACTGGAGTGTCAGAGCACCATACTCAATCTCACTAGTATCTGTGACACTTAGGTTTGTTCTGCAATCCTCTTCCTGTAGGTAGGAATTAAGTGATTTAAAGGTTGCTTTTTTCAGTAAGACTGGCTTAAATCCTCATATAGTCATTGTATAATTAGTCATAATTTTTGTATGGAAACAATTCTAGTGGTTATGATCTAAAAATATGTTGATCTCCAGAAACAGGTTATAAATTCATCAGGCATTGTACAGAAAACTACTTCCTACCCTTACTTTCATGTTTTGAGTGGTTATGAATAATACGACTAACGTTATTTTAGAAACAATCATAAATTAGTTATTATATAACTATATTCTGCACTGGTGGGAGAAGCATTAATGTTTCATCTTTAATCACCAGTGAAAAACCTTTCATGTTATCTGAATCAAAGAGACTGCATCCCTTTATATCTTCTATAAATAATGGTACATTCATATGGATAATTTTGCAATATACTTGATGGTTATTTTCTCATAAAGGGCATGATTGAACTCCCATTAAAGTGCCTTGATGTCTCGCAGTTTACTTGCATCAGAGTTGTCAATCCCTCAGTACAGACGCTAACTGTAGTGTAAATTATGGAGTGGCATAAGCATTACCAAGGTTCAGAAAGGCTCACCCAATTATGGAGTTTCTGATCACTGAATGATTATCCTAAAGGTTCAGGCCTAGTCTAATATTAGGACAACACAATAGTTAATTGTTTACCAGTGTCTATATGGGACTAAACCATTTGCTAGGAACAAAACATGAAATAACCCTACATTAGCCCTGGGGAAAAACAGCGTTTTAAATATATAAGGATTTTTAGGGATTCTTTGCTACAGTATGACATATGACAAAAGATGGCAAACTGGGCTGGGAATAGAAGAGGTTTGGCCACGTCATTACTCACCCAGAGCCAGTCCTGAGCTCAGTTCCATGGCAGCTGAGAGCGCTCCCCACCAGCCCCAGAGACACCCTCTCAATGG
Organism: Limosa lapponica baueri; assembly: GCA_002844005.1. Classification (NCBI taxonomy): domain Eukaryota; kingdom Metazoa; phylum Chordata; class Aves; order Charadriiformes; family Scolopacidae; genus Limosa; species Limosa lapponica. The sequence continues at coordinate 614,095 of KZ505660.1, forward strand.
ACACAGTTCTACAAACCCTTAAACAGGTTATTCGCTTTGATCCAGCAAGTGATCGTGCTCTGTCCTGGATGGAAAGGGTTAGAAAATGTGACTAAACTGGAGCAATTCAGTGCTCCTTATGTCATGAGTTCTTCAGAAGTTATTTTGGGGAAACTAGAAAAGTTGGAGGATTCTAGAAGAGCCAGATTCTACACTCTACAGATCTAGATCTTCCATTTTCTACCTATGTGAGTTTCTTTCATGTGTCTGCTGTCCCTATCTACATAAGGACCTGTAGCTAATACCATTTTCATCATACACACACAAAAAATCAGTTTCATAATGCTTCACTGTATGTTCCTATCATACTTCTGTGCCGTGCTGGACCTAATGCACACTTTCTAGCTTTTCTGAGATATTCGAACCTCCTAGTTCAAAACCAAGGAGAAATTTTGTACCACAAAACACGATCTCTTGAGTATACGCCTCCCGTATGTTCATGGTTAGAAAGTACATATTGGTCCTGCTTTTTAAGTATAAAAATGGAACCTTATTTATATGTCAAATAATCGAGTATTTCTCAATTATTTTTTTTTGTAAGTTTGAGCTTTCAGCAACACAGCCTGATTTTTCGTAGCAGTTCCTGGGCAGCAGAGAGGTCCCCTGTTTGGCATTGGATTAAATATATTGTTGGAAGCTCTCCGTTGCCTGGATGGTGCAGGACAGTCACCCTCCTTCTACGGAGCATCTGCTTGTGTTACACAAACACTCTGCCCTTAATCATAATGGCCACAATCCTATTTATTTGGTCCAGTATCAATTTAACCTGGGATTTATTCCACCTGTTTCTTATTTTCAAGTTTAGACTATTTAAAGAAAGGGAAGAATTCTTGCACGTTTACAGATCAGTTTGACAACTATTTTTCAAAATGCAAATATCCATCACTGTGGATATGGAGATGGTTTAAAATAGATCATGCATCAGGATTTCCTTTCTAAACATCAGTTGCCATGATTCGCAAAAGCGAGAACAATTTCTTAATTCTGATTATAGAAAAAGATTTTTCTATAAAGATGCAGACTCTATTGTTATTTCCCATTCAGCACACCTCTACAGAATAAATTCACATTGCCATGCAGCTTCATTCTTAGCTTGTACACACTACCAAAAGCTAGAAATTCAAATGATCTGTGTCACTGTTCTCATCTCCACAGGGCCTCAGAGACATGATGTTTTTTTAGGTGTATAGCCTGTGGTTTAGACAGCATGAGGGACCTGATGTGCCTTTGTAGCTGGTGGTCCATAGAAGGTCCTATAGGTCAGGTTGTTCCAACACTTCTTAAGGAATCCAAGCCAACGCAAGCGGGACCTCTCTGAAACCTGACCTTAATTCAGCAGAGGACCAGTTCCATCTCAGAAAGAAATACTTGCATCAGCAGTAGAAAATTACAACAGTATTATGCTATCAGCAGAAAATACAGCCTTGGCTACTCTAGAAAACCATTTCAGTAGTGTATAAGGATTATAACCAATAAGTACTTATGGAACACAGCAAAGTATAGAGGAGCTGTAGCACAGCAGCAGATGTTGACTACATAGAGCAATAATGATTTTATGCAGGCTGACTAATGACACCCTTTTTGTCTTTGAAAACATATTTTGAATCCTGATGTTGACAGGCATGGGTGAAAAAGACGCCCCAAATAATACAGAAGTATGTATTTCTTTCTTTAGATGTAATCAAAGATAAAAATACAGCAATGGAGTCTTTGAAGCTCACTGTGAAATGTCTGTGCTCCACTAAGATTTGAAAGTAGCATATAGTTTTAAGAAATGCTACTTCTTGTAGTTTTGTACTATTCTGAACACACATGGATTTTACCTGTTGGGCATCTAACAGCATGCTTGGCTGTTTAACTGCGGGCATTTGAGCCCATGGTAAGCTGTGATGCTCCCTACTGAAACTAAATGGAAAAAACAAAAGGGATTTGCGCTCCTCTGTTCCTTACTCTCCTTGTTCACTCTTCCCAGTAAGTTTGAAGGGAAACTCCATAATCTTACCTGTGGTCCCTCGTCCTGCTTCCCTCAGAGTCCCTAATGCAGTGTGACATTCAACAGCGCATTGCCTCTGCAACTACACTGAACATCGCTCCACTGTGTAACACCTGATCTGCTTTTGTACGCTCAAAATACCAGTAGCTCGGAGCTGTTGGTTAGTTGTAATTGCTTTTGTAACTGAACAAAGTTTTCATACAGCAAATCATAGCAAAAAAAATCTGGCGGATATAATCTGTACGAGCACACTCAGGAGAGTCAAACCCCAATAAGAAGCAGCACAGACAGCATATGGCCCTGTTTACATACACAACATTAACAGTATGGAATCCAATTAGGAAGGTGGAGATCGTAATCATCACATTAGACAGCAATTCCCAGAGTATGTGAACTCAAGACTTCGGCATTTCCTTCCCAGACTGAAAGATGCTGAATTGTTAGATTTAACTCGTTCCTTTGGTTTCTGATAATGTGGTTGTGGTGAAAGGTCAATGGGGAGCGTAAAGCAGGGACATGAGTGACGGGCGTTTCAGCGGAGCTTTCAGTTGCCTGTACAGCAGGGTGCGAGCTTCAGAAAAGCTTTGCTCCTTACAGGGATTGTAATCAAGGGAATTTCTGTTGCAAATCTATGCGTGCAAGAAAAGCGTGATTTCAGCCTCTTCCGTGTACTGCTAATCTAACAAGGGTTATCCAACATAGTACTTCATGCCGTAAGAGAAGTTAGACTGCTACATCTTTAATATCTGGGTTTATATTTCTATTTGGGTATCCTCGCTGCGCATGGTCAAATATCTTCTCTTCCTAATAATTAAAAGGAGGCAGTTACAATATTGAAAACTATCCCCTGTTGAAAAGTGTGTCCGTCCTGGCTCGTCTTCCCTTTGTGGCTGAGCACCTAGGGAATTCACAAAGCAATCAGAAAGGTCTGGTACACACAATAATTTGCAGTAGTTACTCCTTAGCACCCAGATTCAAGTTTGCAAACCTTTTCACAAAAGCCATGATATACTTGGTCTATCAGTAAAACAATTCTTAGCTGTGTTCCCTGGTGGGAACCGTGCAGTGCCATACAGGCGCGGGAGAGGTACTGGTACCAGCCACCCTGCACAGCAGCGGTGCTGGCCTCAGCCAGGGAAAACACCATGTACGCTTACTAGCTACTTTTCTAACAATATTTAATTAACCGAACCTTAGGATTACATTTCTGTCTTTTCCAGGGATGCGATTAAACTCTAATAAAATAACCATTTAAACTGTTAAATAGAGTTTTTAAAATCTCTAATCCCCTCAAAGAAAACTTTCAGCCCAGTTAATGACTGCTAGCTGAAATGCTGTTTTTAATTAGTTTATCCAAAGAAACTTAGAGAAAGTGGCTAATGCCTTAGTATAGAAACGTACTGCAGCTGAGTTTGTTTTTACAGTTTAAACAAACATACTTATCACTTTTAAATAAAATGCTTTCATTATTTAACAAGTAGTTTTGGTAACAAATGTATCAATTAAACACAGATAGAACTAGTTTCTCTTTAAGCGCCAAGTACACAAAAACGTTAGCTCTTTTGGACTTTTGTTGCCAAAATATCTCTCACACTCATCACATATAATGGAATTTTGTTAATATAAGAATTTTTCACAACTGCTGTAACTTTGTGAAACTTCAGATGCTGACTAACTTCCTAAAAGAAACTCACAATTTAAAGAACAGTTGAATTCTACCATGACATTTGGATTGGCTTGACAATGATGTCATGCTGTGAAAACAGGGACAACAATACAGAGCATTAATAAGGAAAAAAATGAGGCAGACTGTATAGGGAAGATAATGCTTTTTCTTGGAATAGGATGTTTCCTATTCAAGGCTTATCATGCCTTGCAATATTAATAGAATTCCAGATTTCTCAAATTTGTAATTCTGCTCATTATTCTATTCCTTTTCTATAGGTTGCTGATTTCTAGTCTTTTTGATAAATAGAAAAATGAGATATGTTTTAATATTTAGTATTTTAATAGTGAAACTCTTAAGTAAATGCAACATTTTCATTTGGATTTTGAATAAAATAAAAATAAAGATCAGGCTTCCAGCTTACATGCAGTGACAGAACCCGCATGGGTTTTGTTATGACAAGTAAGGACCTGGACAAAGGAAATTGGAGTTTGGGTTGATAAATAAGCCAGATTTAGGAGCCAGTTGGCTGGTTTCCATATCAACCATATCTTTGAAATTTGTGAATGTAAAAACTCAACTGTAAAACTGCCCAGCTAGCTGGGTAATTCAGAGAGCTCTGGTGCTGGCATGGGAAACTGGGCAGACTTGGGAGGGCCTGGATCACAGTGAAAGTCCCCAGCTAGTGCTGGTTCTGATCATACATTAATTCTCTTTCGCTCCATCCATTTACAGGCAGATTCTGGCTCTGGAATTGGTTCTGGACAGGAAAAAAAGAGCGAGTAAAGATGGAGTCCTTCATCTTATTGCAAATTATGTGACAATTGTGGCCATTCAAATGACACTTTCTTTGTTACTGATCTGTTGGGATCATCTAACAAGGATCCACATTCAAGTTTTAAAACTTAAAGAGTTTGGGAAATACTAAGTCCATATTTTTTTCATGATGGTGTTTTGAACGCCTGCAGGTGCCTCGTGTGGCAGACTAATTTGCAGATGATCTCTTGAGCTGCAAGTAGCATATCCTCACTGCAAGAATTATTTTGATGCCAAGTGCTATCATTTGTAGCCAAAAATTTTGAAATGAGACTATCAACTAGCATACTTTAAAGCTGCTTAGGTAACCAGAATGTACCACAAAGCCAGCCAAGACAATGTGAGTAAGCTTTCATCCATCATCAAAGCTGGGATAAGACAGAATACCTCAAGGCATAACATTCTGTTGCTCGTTTGTCAGTGTTGGACTGTTTTCTGTGACTTTACCGCTTTCCTCTGTCTTTAGCCAAAAGAACAAGCAGATACTCTTGTTTCTAAGCAAATTCAATAAAACAGATTTAAAAAATAAATTCCCAATGTTTTTTTTTTCTTTTCTATGTCTCAAAGCTTCTCTTTGCTGCTGCACCCATGAGGTTCCCAAGCGTACCATACCCTTTCTTGCTGTTCCTGAGCTACTGCTTCACAGTCAGCCCCAGCGCTTCCCACTCCCCCTCTGCTGAGCCAGAACATCTTGCTGCTTTGTTTTCATTAATAAAGTGTAAATGTGACTCTCAGCATGCAGACTATATCAGCTAAATGGAGATACTCATAATGCTTTATTGTTAACAGTGAGTGAAGCCACAAGAAGCTCAGTACTTCTGGATGGTTGAAGTCTTGAAGAGCAGCATCAGTCGAGCAGAGCAGCAGGAGCCATGTCTCTGCCCTTCCGAAAAGAGTTGGAGAAATATAAGAATATCAACGAAGATGAAATACTCAGCAAACTCTCAGAGGATGAACTGAAACAGCTAGAGCATGTTCTTGATGACCTTGATCCCGAGGTTAGTAATGGGGGCTGGGGGGATTGTAGTTCAAAACCTGCCAATTATAATTATAAATGCCACATACTGCAGCATTTTATATTTGTATTCTGTTACAGTAGAGGCAGTGTGCCCTAAAGGATGATCAACTCAGCTGGGGACGCTTTGGTTTTATTCCTGCTGTGATGTGCTACTTGCTTTTGTACAAGTCACTGTGCCCTTTCTCTGTCCCTTGTCTATTTAGACATGAGCTTGTCTGCAATCTAAATCTTTAATCATGTTTGTAGACTACAGCTTGAGAAGCTTTTTATGGCTGGTATTTCTGAACACAGCAATAAACAAACATAACGTGTATTTGTGAAGATCAGATCTTTTGAACTTCTGAAATCTGTTGACTATGTCATTCAGCAAGGATATTTTTAGCTGAAGAGAGTATATTTAGGCATGATTAAGAAAAATAAGATTCAGCTACACAACCGTCATTTTCTCGAGAGCAAGGCTAATGTGGATATTTGAAGATACTCTTACAAAGAATTTAAAGATCTCTGGCCTGGGAACCACTTGGTCCTACAGTAACGAGGTTACAGTCACAATCGTGCTGGATGGGAATTCTGCCTGTACCTACCCCAAAAGCTTCCAAATGGATGTAGGAGTTTGAAAACTGGCAGGTAAACTGGCAGATAAAATCCGTTCACTCTGGACACAAATTTAAAAAAACCACAATAGATTGATAGCTTCTAGTTTTATATCACAAATCTACCTGGAAATTAAGGGTGAGCTTTTCTGTTCTCTCCCTCTCTGCTGTCACCTCCCTCACCCCTGCCGCTCCCACAGTGCGTTTTTTGGTGTGTTCAAGTATCTGGCAGCTCAGTGGGAGACACAGAACATTCACAACAAAAGACCAAGCCGTGGTGCATTTGTAGTCAAGCTACATATGTGCAGTAAATGGGTACGTTAGTGCACAAAAAGGTAAAATGTCTAGTGACTTGAGCATATTGGATGTGCGCAGGATTCCCTGGGTATTTGTCAGGGATCAGACTTACTGTGCATGTTCTGGCCAAGGCTGAAGTGTTTTCTGAAGTGCTCTGGGACAGCTTCACCCTGTAGACTTTACTGCACATGCACGATGAAGTCCACGTATTTGTATTCCTTTTTCTGGGATTTCCTGGGCAGAAATGTGGGAACCTTATGCATCTTCCTATAGCATGGGGTGCAGATGCAGTCGCATGGTCACACAGCTACATGTTTCAAGTGGGGCTCCTTCTGCTTGCTTCCTGCATACTCTAAATAGCTGAAGTCTAAATAATTCACCAATTACTTTCTGTGCGTGCCATTCATTTCTGAAGTCCAGGAGACATCTATGTTAGAATGAAAGGAATTTTTGAAAAAGTGAAAAGAAAGAAAAATGAGGAGGGAAAAGAGTAAAAGAAGAGAAGAAAATGTAGAGAAAATGTATGCTGATCTGTTTAACTGGACTGCAAACTCTGTGGTTATAATATGTGTCAAACAAAGGGCTCTGATCTTGCTTAGTTCTTTGGTGCTGTGATTGTAAATACGGTTAATGAATATATTAAGAGGTGGTACAAACAAGAAGGCTGGAAGATATACTGGTTTTAATGGTTACATTTAGGTAATGTGTGTTACTGCTGTCAACAAAGAGCATTACGTGAAGTGACATGCAAAGAATGGTTTCATTAAACAAACAACATTGAAATTAAAATTTGAACACTAGCATCTCCTTTACATGCTTCCCTCTCTTCCACAGAATGCCTTGCTTCCAGCAGGATTTAGGCAAAAGGACCAGACCACTAAGCCGGCCACAGGCCCTTTCGACAGAGAACGCCTGCTCTCGTACCTGGAGAAGCAAGCACTTGAGCACAAGGACAGAGAAGACTTTGTACCGTTTACAGGGGAAAAGAAAGGTACAGTCTGTCTTTGTGTCAGTGTTGAGTAACGGATGGACTGCCCAGACACAAGCATCCACCGCTGCCTGGCCTTGGTGTGGAATATGCTGGGACAACAGAGGTGGAGGCTGTTTCTCTGCAGGGTGAAGCTCAGGAGTGAAGGCGAGCACTGTTGAGGCAGATGAAGCGGTGATTTTATCTGGTCTGCCTCGCCACTCTGGAGTTACAATGGCAGGTTTGATCAGGCCCGCTGGTGGGTGTGGGAGCACAGGAGCACCAGTCCAGCAAAGGGTTCAGTCGGCAGCTCCCAGATCAGCAAATGCTTCTTTGCAGTCGCGGATGGACAAGGGTGGCCCTCTGACTGCACTGGGACTACTCCCACGTGAAGCTTTAGGCCCACGCAAGGGCACAGTACTGGGGGAGGTGTTTAGGAGGAAACATTAAATTCCTTTCCAAGTCAGTATTGCCTACAATTGCTCTAAGTAATAGCTCAGGGAATACACTTACAAAAAATAAGTATTTTTCCACTTGTTTACTAGCACATCTGGCAATGCTATTCACGCAGACAGTTTCTCTGCTTCCCTTGGTCCTACAGCTACAGGAAAAAAAGGGAAAAACAGGAAAACCTAATTCTAATTGTTCAAACATTGGTAGGATAACCTTAGGGCAGGAACATATATTTTTAAGCAAACAATGTTCCTTTAGCACCATTATCTCTTTTTCCTCATTGATATACAGTGGATAAAAATGCCTACCTCAGGCCACCCCTCCATTCAAGAAGGAACTTGTTATGTCTGGGTCTGTTTCTGGCCATCTAGTGAATTTGCCATCGTTTCAGAGGGACCTGCTTAAGGGAAAGCAGAGATTTCAAGAAACTCACGTGCAACATTTTTTTACTTTATGTATCATTACCAAAGATATAAAATGTTATTTGCAGTCCAAAAGTTGTTACTATCATTACATTGTGTTCCTATTCTTTGAAACAACAGTTTTGGACAAAGGAGCCATTGTTCAGCTAGGTCTGACTGATATATTATTTTATCATGCAGCGTGTTCTTTAACCTGCGTTTTTCCTCCATCATAACTGGCGCTTACTGCTACTCACAGGGTGGCTCTGAGCCCATGGAAATGCAGTGACGCTGCAGTGATCCTGCCGGTAGCAGGAGTGATCAAGCACATACTGTACAGAAAGGAAAACAGTTTATTGTAGTATGGATTTATTACCAATTGTTTCCCTTTTCCATTCTCACATACACCACTGGATTGTGCAGTGCAAGGTATCACTTGCAGGTCTCTGCATACTTATACCAACACCATCAGTCAGGTCTCACCTTGCTGACTTAGGGCTCAGAATTTGCATTTTGCAATGTAGTCATGTCTGGGATCTCCAAACATGCCTGGAACATAAGCACACAAAAATCCAGTGGTGCATGGAATTGCATATACCCATAGGGCTGGCACTTCATCTGTACAAAACTATTCCCAGTATTGTCCCTGACAGAGTTATTGTACGTACCAGCCTGTTAATTCTATTTCAGTTTTCTTTTGATTAGACTAAAGCAGTATTATTCCTAAGTTTACTTCTCTTAAAGTGCTTATTAGTGCTGCTTATTATTTCCTGGTGTCTCTGGTGTGGAAATGCCACTGCTTTACAAACACAGATGACCCCACAGGTCACTTTTCCCTCTGCACAGACCAAATTCAGCCATGCCAGCATCTAAAACTATTCTTATTTTTTTTTCTGATTCACTGTGATCATTTACTTCAAAATTACAATTTGAAGAATTGTGACAATTATGAGGTTATGACAGCATTTTAGGCTAAGGGAATCATTCCCTTAATTTCTCTTGTTCCTTGTACAACACCAGTTCCTGACAAAATCTTCAGTATCAGTTTTAGCAGATCAAGTCAAATGAAAACAACCACATGTGCTGTGATTATGCAGTCATTTTACAACCATAACTGAAACACAAAGAATTCTACTAATTTTTTTTTTAAGTCAAAGGCCAAATGCCATGAAAATGCCCTTTGTTTCTTTGTTACTATTAGAAATAACTAAAGTAGTCTGAGATCTGTACACCTGATGAGGTCCAGTACCTTGACAATTAAGACCTGCATGAACAGCAGTGTCATTTTTGTGCTGCTTTAAGGGAACTGGCTTTGAGAAAGAAGCTGTTTATTTTGAGCTTGATCCCATACTGGTACTGGTGTCTCTCTCCTGCTCCCAGCTTGGCAGGAGGTGTCCCACAGAAAAACAACCAGAGTTCAAGCACTGGGCTTTGCTGTCCCCTTTTCTTGTTCTCTACCCCTGGCTCTGCGCTGCAAAGACTTCTTGCAGAATCTGAACCTTATAAAATATATGATTGAGATCTCCATCTGCCAAATGTCCTGCAATTTTCCTATGAATTGTATGATAATTCTGCTAATTGGGTGAATCTGGTGAAACACGATGAATGTTGCATAAAGGCCATGTACGGCTGGCTCTGGATGTTAGAGTCTGTGCTGTAGCTGTGGTTTTACTTATTTTGACAAACTTGATTGAAGAGACAGTAACAGAATGACTGTATTAAATATTAATGACTTGATTTTCATCTATAGTACAATATTTCCTGTGCAAGGAAATAAAGCAATCCTGCAAAGACATTTCCAAGATGAGAAACTACATGCTAGACTTAAAGTCACTTTAATTAGAGAATAATTAGTATTCTTCCAAAGCTTAGTAATTAGCTCAGGATAAATAATTTACATTTCTAAAATATGTCTTAAAAGAAACTAAAGAAGAATATCTCTTGAGGAAAAGCTTATTCTTCACCTTCTGCATGTTGATGGTCTCTAAGGTGTATTTAAAGACGGGTAAATATTTATATGATTATATTATATAGATGCCCATTGAATGATTTCTTTACATTACAGCAATGCTATAATTTAGCCATATTGTAAGTATGCTCCGATTAATTTTACACTAATTCTACTAGTTAAAAATTAAGTTCTGGGGCAGCTCCAAAATGACTCCAGTTGTGTATTAGAAAAGGGAGGTGTTGATGTCAGTGTACCATTTGGCAGTATTTACCACCTGAGAATATTTGTGTGTCGGTAGGATTAGAATATGTTAAATGTTGTTTAAGCTTTTGTCACTGTTTTGTACTTTGATATTTTTCTGCCACTGGGAAAGCATTTTTTTTTTTTTCAAATTTAGGAAGTGGGATGCTTCTGCCAAATGTTAAGTGATATTTCTACCAGTTCCTATGTTTATCATGCAAAGCTGATACTGACATGAAAATTCAGTGATGAGCTGAAAAAAAGGTGGCATTTAAAATATCCTCCTTCCAGAATAGTCTGATACAACATTGTTGTTTATCTAGTGTTTCTGCCTCTCTTTTTTAGTGTTAATGTTTTATTGGAGAGTTCTTGACTAAAAAGCAATACCAAACAGCTGCTGAAGGACAAAATTCAGTTGCGTATGTTGGTCTCTATATGCTGAACACAACCATCAGGTTTTGATTGTGCTAGAAAACAAGCCAAAACAAATTCCAGAGCTGACGGGAATAATCAGAGCCGTTAAAACAAAGGAAGTGTTAAATACGAGCTCGAGGTGGGGGGCTGGTCCTGCAGGGAGTTGCCTTGTTTTTGATTGTAATCATGGTTTGGAGAGGTTGGAAATGTTTGGGAAAAACAATCAAACGTATGGCTTCCATTAGGGTTTTGACCCACTGCCATATTTCAGCTTGTTAACGTACTACATTAATTGTTGTACAAAAAGAAGGTTTTAAGCCTGTAGGGGATAGCTTTCAAATTTTAATGAAACCCCAAGTTTTGCGCTGAGCCAGGGCCAGAATGGTCCCAGCCTGCCAGATGCACACCCAAACTGGCCACCAAGCAATTTTTTCAGACCTAACACAAGTCAGGGGTGGGTACGTTATTTGAATGTCCCTGTGGCGAGTGTTTGCTCCCCTTACGGTATGCAAATGGTCTGGTGGCCTTCAGGAACTGCTGTGCAACACAGCTGTTCATCAGCCATCCCCACCAACAGAGGGTTCGTTATTAATGAGCAATGGAGGCGCAGGGAGTTAGGGCTGATAACTGTAGCCATAGTGATTGGCAGCTTGTAAGTGTTTAGTTTATGTATTTTTGGATTAGTTCCTACTTAGGGTGGATATTCTACAAGTACTTGCGTACAATCTGATGAACTACAGGAGTTACTTTGACCCACTGCATTTAACACATACAGCTAGAATGGCTGGTTATCACACTTAGATCACTGTGAAACCTTTTTTGTACCATTTTCAAGTTCATGAAAGGTCCAGAAATAAAAAGAAAAGGTGGAGAAATTAAGCGGCAGGGCATGCACAAAATATTAAAGAGCAATGTCAATGGTGCATGTTTTCTCTTACTGAATGTGGTCTGTACAGCTGATCTCAGTTAAGATCTGAGTACTACTGTAATGCAAACAAACTATTAACAATATTTCTGGTTTGTTGCAGTGGTTTGCTTAACTACATGACATTAATGAAACAATTGAAAAAAGTTCTGTTGTTGTGAAATATCATTAGATATGAAAAGTTGGCCATGCCATTTTTAATTGCTATAAGGATTGCTGTTTCTACCCTTTACCACTATCCCCGTTTTCTACAAGGTCTTCCACTCCTTGCCAAACCATTTCATTTTGGATCCGATCCAGTTCTCATCAAAGTCACAGAAAAACTCCAGTGGATTGGGCTATTATTATTTGTGGCTGGAAAGGGAAGGGGAACACGCTTGTATGGGATTAAATGCTACCATTTTTAGCCAACTGATAAAAGGGGAAAGGAAGAAAATAAGGATGATGAAACCAGAGAACTTTTGGGCAACCCCCTGTTTTCAGTTGCTCTGGCAGAGACTGTCTTGCATGTTGTGTTGTGCCAAGCAGAGCATCAATACACAGCATTAGTAATAACGACAGTCATTTTCAGAAGGTCAAAGTATTAGAGTACATGCTAATGACTTCCAACTCCGGTTTCTCTAACAGACTCTATATAAAAAAAGTTAGGGTTTAGTTTAGAGGCACAGTATCTTTCTTGGATTGACAAAGGCAGTCTTTCCACCCTCAATGCTGAAATGGCTTATTTAAATTTTTGCCACCTTCTTCCTGTTCTTCAAGGCTTAAATTTAGAACCGATGTTTGTCTCTTAAAGCATTGAAAGTGCTGCAGTTGCTGACAGTAATGCCTCCAGCCAGTGCCTTTCACTGCTTGCTTTTGTAAGATCCTGTTTTAGTTGCTTATGACTTTGCCAAACTTGCACAGTTCACACTGAAATTTCCCATGCTGAGAGTCTGCCTTGGGCTGAATTTTTGGAAAGTGTCAGCAAAAAGGATTCAGCTGTTTCCAAGAACAAGATTAGGAGAAAACACATTGTTTTAGCCATCTAAAGTAAATTTTTCCAGCTGTTTTTTTTATAAGCTGCAGTGCCCCCATGCTTTGAAGAGGGAGCTCAAAATATATGCCCTTTGCAATCCCCAGGGAAATACACTTGAATTTGGCATCTTCAAAATATTGTGCTTTCTTGTGCATCCAGTTTGTTGTACCGTTCTCCAAATATTCCCCCTGCAGTGACTATTAGCCATGTGCTCAGAGCTTCTGCCTGGATGTGCAGAAGGAACTTGTGCCAGCCCAGCAGCGCTCGGAGAGACCCAGTGTGGCCGTCTAGAGGGTGCATGGGCTCGTCCATATTGCTCCTGAGAGGCCACTGTCACATCAGAACCAGAGCAGGGAGACTCTCCTGCTCTGACAGTGTTCGCCTCACTTGGGAAGGGCACTGTAAAGGAGAAAAAAAAAGTAAACAGCCAGCAGAGAAGTGGAAGGATTGGTTTTCAAGGAGCTGTATGAATAAGTTCAGGGTGAAGGACTAGATGTGGCAGTTCTGGGGAAAGGAGCTGTAGTAGAAGACAACAGCGGTAAGGAAGAGAGGGCAGAGGGAAAGGAGGTGGTGGGTAGGATCAGGATTCAAAGATGAGCTGGACCAGGAGACACAAGGGATGGGGAAGACACAGGGAGCAATGAGGAAAGGAACAGAGGAGAAGGATATGTGAGATGGGAGAAAAGAGGCCAGAGATGAAGATGACTAGTGTGGCATCTAGCTTTGCCTAAGTCTCAAGGCTCTTTGGTGTCCCTGAGAACCTGAAGCCCAGCAGCTTGACCCTCCTCCTCTGCTGCCATTCCACATTAAGAGCTTTCTCCTGCTGTTGGGGAAGTGGGTTTACCCATGTGGTAGTCTAGAGGACTGCTGTAGGAATACAGGGATCCTAACTGTTGTGGTACCCCATGTGAGGGCCTGATGAAATTCTGGGCTTCCTTCTGTTCTAAAGATTATAGGTTGGCTTTTGTTTATTTTCATTTGGGAAAGTACACTTTTCAGAATAATCCTTTAAAGGGTATCGCTAAGGTGGCAGAATCTCAGCACACTGACCAAAGTGAAAGATGCTGCTGCAATTTGACTTTGTGTATATGCACAATAGATTTAATAACTTTGGAAGGCTTAACTTTGCAACCTTCCTTTCCATTATCATAATTTTTAAGGCAAAGAATATGCAGACACTAATCCAAGAGTAACAGTACAGCAGCAATTACGGTACTGCATTTTAATGACTACTAGTTTTTGGCTTCACACTCATTTGAACTTAGCCTGTTTTCTTCTTCATAATACAAATTTATTCCTGGTATGAACTAGCTCAATTTTCATAGAGCTCCACAGAGGAGTTTAAGGAAGTTTCAGAAGAAAAGAATAGTGCAAAATGGAAAAAGTGAATCAGGTGCCTGTGATTTAAGCAAGGCAGATTTCCAAGATTATTGAATTTCACTTCTAAGGTCAGTGCAGCATTCTGTAATTGAGAATAAACAGGCACTCACTGTAGTCAGTGATTCATTGAAAAGTAAGAAGTAGTAAGTGTAACCAGATATTTTCTTGAAAGTACAATAATGTGAACTACAGCTTATAGGAAAAGAAAGTGTGTTACTATTTTACAATTATGACAGAAAATGCATTTGTATTATAAAAGTAAGTAACTATCCTTAATAAAACTGATTTTAAATAAAAGGACATTTTTACAGCTTGCATCAATGGGCTTATTTCCCATTGCTCTGTGCTTTGTTGAGTTTTTGCTTGTACAATTTTGGCTTGTACAAGGTGGGAATAAATACTGAGTATTTATACAATTAAAATGGGGGAATTTATTCACAAAATTGTAATGACATAGGAAGAAAGGCAGAGAGAAGATGTACCAGAAATGATGTTCCAAATGCTGTAAACTATAAATGAAGATGAAACCTTCAGAATGTTTTTCAGATTGGTCACCCTAGTAATATCCTACCAATTATGCTATTAAAATTACTTTTTTTTTTTCCTTTATATGACAATAAACAAATAAACTTACTTCAGGAAAATACACTTGAAGTAGTTTCCTGCCCAATTAATGCATTTTCCTATAGATATGCATATGTGGTTATGTAGTTAACTATTACTGTATAAGGAAATGAAGTTAGGGATATATTTCATTTCCTTGCTTTACTTTGACATTGCTTTAATGGAGGCATTTGCATAATGCAGGAAATCAGAGCTTGCTAAAACCAAGTGGCAGACTTACACCTATGGTTCTATGACTGTACACAGTGTATTTCTTTTTTTCATAGAATTTGTTTTCGTTTTATCTCACTCTGCATTTCTGTGTCTCTCTGTAGTCCTTTCTACTGAATCCTTCTTCTCTCTGGTTTTCAATGGATTTTTTCCTTGAGACTCTTTAGAGTAAAACATGAACCATATCATATTTCAGTTTGAATAGAAGTTTTGCAGTGTGTGAAAAGGAATGGGGCTGCTCTTAAACTGAGCCGGGACAGATCTCTACTCACTGCACTCACATTCAGAAAGTCCCTGGGTTATAATAAGCTGCCTCAGTCACCCTGGTTACCCCAGGCACTTATCTCAATTTGACAGAAAGAAGGGGATAATTGCACTGATTTGCGTGATATCTATAAACACAACTTTTGTCACTGGTTTTTTTCACTGATAGAAAGATAAGCTATTACTATTAAGACTTAGCACAGAACATTAGTATATTCTGGAGGCAAAACGTAACACAGCCAACATTAATTATACCGCATGGAATGCTATAATAAAATACCTTCTAAAATATAGTGTGAGAGCATGAAGAGGAACAGCCTTTCTTCGTAAATCTCACTTTAAAATAATAAAATGTCACTATTCTTCCAAGGCTTCTTCCAAATAATAAATTTTAAAATTAAGCTGGACCATTGAAACAAGCAAACCACAATCCATACTTTAGTTTGTCAGCGAATTCCATGATGGCACTACATAATGAATTTACAATGTACGGCTGTGGGAATAGAAGGGACCTCCTGGATCTTTAAACTCCGTCCTTAAAATAATGAAGGAAAACTGGTTGATAGCCATTTATAAACACAGACACACAGCTTTTGCTGTTGGTCAACAGATAATGAATTCCTAATAATGTGCTAAATGCATAAGCTCTTCTAACCTCTATCTGCTATGCCACAGCATCTCTTCACAGTGGGATAATGCAAAAGAATGTTCTTATCTAGGTATCAGAAAAAAGAATATTTTTAAAATGCCACTGGATGCCAGCAAGGCCCACATATATTAAAGATATATATTGCCATCTTTGACATGACCTTACCCCTTGAAATATTTCATATAACCAGTAATCGAATTTTTTTCTAAAACATTTGCCAAGAATGCTTTAAATGAAACTATCATTGGGAGTCATATACACAAGTAAAAAGACTTGGGCTGCCCTCCAAGAATTACATATGCCTAAAAAAATGCTTAAAAATTGTATTTCTATATACGTGAACTGCACAGAAAAAGTATGAGCCTGTACTGGTTTCCATTACCCCTGGATTTCTTGCTACCCAAGATACGTGGCCTACCGACATCCAAGGTCTATAGGGAGGGACCAACTGTAATGCATAGTGTGTCCAGTTTATACAAGACTCCAGGTCCTCTGTCCCCTTACAATGTTATGTGCAACAGTATAGATTTCTGTCAGTATTTGCTAAGAGTCTCACTGGGGTTTGGGTCTGTGAAGAATCACTCATTGCCTAATGGAGATGTTCCATGTGAGCTGTGGCTCTGTGGAGTATAGCTGCTAGGGAATAGTATTATCAGTCAGGATAAAGATAAGCAGGATTTCCGCAAGATCTCAAATGACCTCCTGATTATTTGAAACTCATGTGGAACCACTACAGATCTGAAAGGAAAATATTTTGCAGACAGTACTCCTCACTATTGATTGCTTACTCAAGATACTCTGATTAATTTTGGTCTTCTAGCTTCCAACATAGAATCATAGAATGGTTTGGGTTGGGAGAAACCTTAAAGATCATCCAGTTCCAACTCTCCTGCCATGGGCAGGGACACCTCCCACTAGACCAGGCTGCTCAAAGCCCCATCCAGCCTGGCCTTGAACACTTCCAGGGATGGGGCATCCACAACCTGTGCCAGTGTCTTGCCACCCTCACAGTAAAGAGTTTCTTTCTAATAGCTGATCTAAATCTCCCCTTTTTCAGTTTAAAACCATTACCTCTTGTCCTATCGCTACATTCCCTGATCAAAAGTCCCTGCCCATCTTTCCTGTAGCCCCCTTTAGGTACTGGAAGGGGCTACAAGTTCTCCCCGGAGCCTTCTCTTCTCCAGGCTGAACAACCCCAACTCTCTCAGCCTGTCCTCACAGGAGGAGTGCTCCAGCCCTCTGATCATCTTCGTGGCCCTCCTCTGGCCACGTCATGTCCACATAGTCATGAATTTTTTTCCTTATCTTATCCTTACTAGTCAAGCTGGCATCAAGTTAAATCCTGGTCAGTGGTGTCTGGAAGCTGCCATCCAACGCTTCAGTTTAGGTGGTGGTACAGGGAGAGTCTGTGCTGTTACGAAATCTGGAGAGCACGAATAAACTACCTTCACAGAGTATTTCTTACCCCAGATTTCCACTTGACTTTTGTTTGATGTTGCTTGGATGGCTGTCTCAGATTCATATCACCCAGTGCATTGTGAAAGTGAAAATGATTCTTACCTTTGGCCCACAAAGGCTTTTATCTTCTAAAAGCCTCTTCCTAAAAAATTACCTAGTTAAAATATTGCATGTAAAATGAATCATAATATGATACTACTTTGTCTTTCTACATAACTTTCTGTCCAGTTTTGTACTCAGAAATTATTTAGCCTTAGTACAGTCATCTCTAGAGTAGATAATTAGAATCCTGCATCAGTAAACCTTGCCAAAGTTTCAGAAATATCCGTTAAAATTTTTTTCTGAGCTTATTCCATGACCTCAGTCATGGAAGCTGACAGTGTAGAAATTGCTGTAGACAAACTTGTAACTTGTATGAAAGAGATAAATGAACTGGGCATTATCTACATGAAAATGATACTTTGGATCATAATGGGGAAAAATTAAGCCACAAAAGGATGACAGTGTTGAAGAAGCAGAGGCAAAGCATCTGTAATTTAACACTAAGTATCAGCACTGGTAACAAAACAGTATCACTAATACAGTAAAAATTAAACTATTTTAGAGACATTTCTGAAAGCCACAGGATATGCTTCAAGCATTACATCTAGCGTGTACAAAGCTGCACAAAAAGACACTTTAAAGTTGACAGTGGCCCAAAGTCCCCTGCATCTGAAGGTCATCACAGCTTCATTACAATGGGATTAACTAAAGCCTGCTTGAGAAGTAGTGGTTAGGGACAGGATGAGGGGAGCTACTCCGCAGTGGACAGTAGAACATGGGAATTCACAGAATTATCGGAGCAATGACACCATCTGTTGCATGTGGCATCATCTAATGTATTACTGACTGTATGGGTTTGGTACAGGAAAGTGCTGAGTGGGAGAAAAGCCCCAGCAGTGCTGGTGACTGAAGTGCAGCCCTAGCTCTGATTTAAAGGGTCTCGCGCCAAGTATTTGCAGTTACATCATCACACTGCTGAGGTTAAATCTAAGAGCAGGCTACAGGAGTAGTGGGACTTTTCGTGGTGTTTCTGGATTTATCTACAGTTTTCTCATTTCAGCAGAAGGGCTGATGATCTCAGTCTTGAGGAATATTGCATGGAAACAGACACCTGCTGGCCACAATGTAACAGCAGGATACAAAAAGAGACACTAGGTCAGGAGTCTTTCTTGGGGAACACGTGGTTCCGTTCAGTTCAGACTTTTCAAGCCTGCACAGATGATCAGGATAAGGCTCTTTATGTGAATGATCATCAGGAGACACAGAGGGGAGATACTCTTGGAGAGACTGGGAATTAAACTGAGTTACTGGAAGAGAACAGCTTTGCTGAACTTACAGGCGCTGGTATGGAATTTGGTAAACTGAAAGACTCTTACAGTAAGATGGTTTTAACTGTTTCTGGTACCTCATTTAAATATAAGGATGAAATTTCTGCAAGCTTTTTCCATAGGCCTGATTCTGCCTATTTAAGGCCACAGGAACTTCAGAAAAATCCCAGCTGTGACTGCTCCTGGGGATTCATTTTAGGAAATTTGCTTCTGTGTTAACAGTCACCAATACAGAGCAGAAATTGGCACCTTTTATTTTTAGACTCTTATTAAGATCCTGGCATCAAGGATAGCATCAAGTAAGAAAAAGGAAAGCATGCCCTTGATATATTTCCAAGCAGTTCCATTGTCACAGACTTATTCCCCCACTGCCAGGAGGCAGATGAATTGTTCCAATAATTCATTACTCACTCTGGCTTTTTTCTTCTCTTAGGAAAAATATTTATCCCTAAAGAAAAGCCCATAGAAACCCATAAAGAAGAGAAAGTGACCCTGGATCCAGAACTAGAAGAAGCCTTGGCCAGCGCGTCAGATACTGAGCTCTACGACCTTGCAGGTTAGATAATATATAGCTATGATCCTCCTACATACACATCCAGTTCTTCTCTGCCTGGACCTGCCACCAGGAATGTCTCACGATCATCTCCCAAGTACCTGCTGTTTCACTATGCAGACAGGCGGCCAGCTTGTGGGCCACGCATTGCCCATGAGGACATCAAGTGTGACTCAATAGCTGCTGCATTTTAGACATCTCTCATCTAATTATCATTGATGTGGCAGGCAAGGGGAGAAGATGAACCAGTTAACATACTTTGGGGAAGAGAGGGGTCAAGACGGTAGGCTGCAGGCTGGGGTGTTTGCATTGTAATGGAGACCATTGATCTACTGCATCCACATTGTCTGTAGTGTACTATTGCTACCTCCTCTCAAATCTGACATCCCAAATGGCGAGATGACCTTGTTAGAGGATGCAATGCATGGAGATCCTGCATCCATGAAGAAATTTGGAATCTAACCCCTTGAATCAGAAAATTGGTTGCCAACTGATTAGACCTAACTTCACCACTTTTAATTCTTTTCCTTTAATCCCAAGTATGACCTCATGTTCTAGAGTGTGCACAAAGGAAATAATTTTGAAATGTATCCACTTGCATAAATAACATTTGAACCTATAGTATAACAAAGACCAATCTGTAGTTCTTGAGCTGCCTGTGATTTTCAAGCAGTTCGTATCATGGGTATATAATATGTTTACTCTACTAAAAGATTATCATCTGAATCCCTAATTTGGGAAGAAGCAAACCAGTCAGGGCTGGTGAGGTTAATGTCAATGGGTCATCCTAAGACCCTGCACAACCTAGTGTTGAGATCTCCCTGTGGAACCTGCCTTTTCCACCCAGTTCAGAGTGGATCTTACCCTTCCCTGGGCTCTCTGAGATCCATGGTCTATCTTTTTGGGCACTAATCTATGCAAAAATTTTGGTGGGAGAATTTCAACTCCATTGATAATTTTTTGTTTTTCATTAGGAAAATCCAAATGAAATATTTCAGCATATTAGATTAATCTGAATCTGGGTTAGCTCAACATTAAACTCAAAATTCTTGTACCTACTATACTGTCCTATTGAAGGACATGATCTTGTCATTATCTTCTGTAATTCCTGGCTACACCACACATTTCTGGATGCATTAGTCTTGGCTCTGAGCGAAATGTGGTGTATTACAGGATTATAATGCAGCTGGCACTTCTCAGGAATTCTGAAGTTCATGGAAGGAAGTTCCAGGTTTTGCTCATCTCTGGTCAGTATCCAGCCACTTATGACAGAATTTGTAGGTATCAAAGTCTAATGAAAAACAGCAAGTAGCACACCTACTGCCAAGAGTTCTGAAAATAATCTGTAACAGCAACTAAAGAGTCATTTGCTTACAGAACATTTTCCATAAGAAAAAAAACTCATTATAAAAGTAAAAATCTACATTAAGTTAATAACTTCTAATTCCTGCATGATCCTATAGAATAAAGTCCAATTAGACAATTTATGGAAGAAGTATCAGCAAACACAGAACAATTTATTCTCTGATACTATGGAATTTCTTTTGCAGAAAAGATAACTCTGTCTGCAGCTTCTTTTATGGAATTTTGATTTTTTTGTCATTCCTCTCATAATGGTTGATATTCTCACTATTTGATGTCCTGGAATATATTCTTTTTTTCCCTCAAGTACATGAGCATCCATATGCTTCTATAAGAAACCCCAGTGTGAATGCTAATTTATTTAGCTAATCACACATACAGTCAGATGCTTCTTGGATATGCCAAACAATACAAGGAGCAATAGGAGGTTCAGGTTGTATATTATGGAAAAAAATTCATTAGGAGTGTAGCACTGAAACAAGTTACCCAAAGAGACTGTGGGATTTCCAGCCCTGAATGTTTTCAGGATCCAGCTAGACAAAGCCATGGCTGACCTGGTTAATATTGGCAACACTCCTGCTTGAGCGGGAGGCTGGACAAGATGACCCGCAGTGGTTCCTTCCAGCTGGCATTTCTGTATATGCATACTACACTGCTTCATTTGTTAAAAAACTTACATTAAAATGTCTGTATCTCCAGTATTTAGACCCCTAAAGACTCCCTACAAGCAAGCGTGCCTCAGAGTTACCATTTTATAAAGGGTTTTTTGTTTGGGGAACTGAACTAGAATTTGTAGCAGATATTTTTCTCCTATCTTTTTCCTGCCATTAACATTGTATCCTGTTCCCGGTATTTACACATTTTAGCTGTTCTTGGAGTGCACAACATGGTCAACAACCCAAAATTTGATGAAGGAGGAGCCCGCAGTAAAGATGGAAAAGGAAGCGTGAGAAGTAAGCAAGCAGATTCTTCTTGTGGGCTATATATCATCTTTAGGGACTTGTAAACCTATAGGTTGGGTGTATTGATCTAATTTAGTGTAATGTAACATGGCCTTACCTTGACTGATTTAATTAATCATGAGGGGAAGCTCTTTAAAGTAAATATAATCTTAATATTCATTATCTATAATGACAACAGTACTATGCAAATAAATCATTCCTAACGACCTTTGTTTTCCTAGAGAGCAGTAACTGGCTCTGCAGAGGTGCTTGACAGGATGGGAGCACTTAAAAAGCCAAGACACATGTATTTCCACTCCACTCCAGTTTAGGCAGCAGACAGAAAACAGCGTGCTGTAGCTAAGGGGTGGCAGGGCACAGGCCAGGCCATCTTGCCCAAGTCCCTACAGTTCCCCAACTGAAGAACGATTTGTAACTATGGGGCTGGAGCATGGCAGAGTCACATCTCTGACCAGAGTCACGTCAAGCTGCCTTCACAGGGAGGCAGAGACCGCATGGATGTGCTCCTGACCCAATTGCTCTCTCTCATCTCCTACCTCCGCCTTCATCCTGTGGCAGCGTGTTTGAACGTTGGCTGTTACAGGGCTCCTTAGGTACACGGGGAGTGTAATCGTTCAGGAAATCCCCCAACAAAAACTGCTATAGTTACTAAAAACAAATCCAGAAATGTTTGCACTAAATAAACAGACCTTTGGTGAATCAGAACTTAGCTCAACAGCCGAAAGGAGGCTGGATGGGGGGAAGAAATGGGTACATCTGAATTCCAAGTTCTTCTTGAGAGCTGCCAAGCATGGATCCAAAGCTCATCACCTGCAAGCTCTGGGATATCAAGTGGGCTAAACTTTGCTTTTTAAGACAAGATTGTGGAATGCTCTTTTCTGGGGAAGCCATACTCAAACAATGTTTTCTTCTTGCAAGGCCATGAGAACAGCAGCTATCTTTACTGAGGACTTTCATTTCCATCCTTCTTTACTAAAGGGGAGGTGGGAAAGTAGACAGGACACTGTGTCACTTCATTTTTCTCAGGATTAAGGCTGCTCTGCAAGCCTCCCCAGTGGGGCCCTGTGCAAGCTGCCATCTATCTCGTAACAGGCAACTGCATGCATTACTAATCCACATAGATTTCAGAATATTTTTGTTGTACTGAGTCAAAATGTCAGCTATGTGAGTCAGCTAAACTATGCTCCAATCACAGACTTAAGAACCAGAAGATCACTGTCACTTTATTCTTTGATCCAAAAGCAACACCTTTCCTTAGCCAAGTGAAATGCTTCAGTAAAAGGGGGAGACATCTCAAAAGTTGCCCATCAATGTGGCAAAACAGCACCATTATTAAAGAAACAAGATAAAACTCGTGGGAAGCCACAAGAAGTAGAAAGTGAAAAATACTGCTAACTCTAGACTATAGAGTAGTACACAGAGTACACAGTACACAGAGTATACTGTGATGTCTAACCTGAGGACAGGGTGCAAGTCTCTCCCCAGCTCCCAGCTTGACAGGGTGTTGCCACAAGTGCAAAAAAATGCTTTGCTGGTTTTTTTTTGCCTCCAAGATAGGATGAATTCTCTATATGCACTTTACCAGTTGTTTTCAATTTTCTACTCCCTAGGAAGGCTGGAGTGTTATTCAGTGTTATTATTGTGAGGTCCGTCAGGGAACTAGGAAAAATAATAGTTGAGGGTAAAAGGGAGCAGAGTGAAAACCAGCTCAAGGTTTGTGTATGACTTTGTCTCTACTAAGAGTATGGGTTCTAAAAAAACACTTGGTTTTCTTTTGGCCCATGATATCACATGAACTTTACCCATTGCACTGAACAGCAATGCGTAGTACATTGAGACTCAAGCACAGGTCTTCGATATCGTTCCCCTGTCTGCAACATAAAATAAAAGGGTTTAAACATACTTGTGGTCAGTAACATATTCCTTTCTTGCCTCTAGTGGCTTCAGTGGTCAGGGTTTATAAATCAATCTCCACGGCTACATGCGTGGGAGTTAGAAGTACTAATTGTGTTCTCAGCTATGATTTTTATGCATCTCTAAGAATATTTATAGCTCATAGCTTGCAGCATTAAAAACTGTATCTTTTTGGAGCATGAATACTGAAAGACTTAATAAATCTTGGTGCTGGCAGCCGGACTTGCTTTTCATGCTATGATAGTTTTATTATTTAGAAAGTGCAGATGTTGCAATTTTACAAGAGCTAACTGAATTTATCGTAAGGCTGATAGCATCAGCCGAGGGAAGGAAATTGAGGGGCCTCCTGGTCATGTACCTTTGTGTTAGCACAGTCTATTCATAGGTGTAGGGACATTTTCTCACTAATGTGATGGGCAAGTTCTGAGCACACCTTCCTTTACAGGTGTTAGGCAAAGAACAAAGCAGCCCTTGCAGTATATTACATCCTATACAATAGTCTTTAAAGCTGCTTTGGCTCAAATTAATTGTGCTGGGACTTTTGTACATAAAAGGAGGAATTTGCCTGTGACGATACTGCCCAGCCACTGCACTCGCAGCCTCCAGTGACATGCTTCTGGGTGCACAGAAGGTGCAACGGGCATGGCAGGGATAATGGGGCTAATACTCCCATTTCCAAGTTTTGTGGTTCATATAAACCCTTCCTTAAATGCTACAGTACAAACCTAAATGGGACTTGAAGAGCCAAACTGTTAGTGATGATGCCTGCTCCTCACATCAACGTTTCATGAGATCTTGTGTTGCAGATGTGGTGAAAGGTGAAAAGGTCAAGCCCATCTTTGAGGAGCCACCTAATCCAACCAACGTGGAAGCAAGTCTACAAAGGATAAAAGCAAATGATCCTAATCTGACAGAAATTAATCTCAACAACATAAAGGTAGATGCTGTGGTTTCATTTATGTCATCATAGGAGGGTTTATTCAAATATTTCCAAAGTCCTTGCCTTTTATCTTCAAATTTTGTCTCTTGTCACTGTTCAGAAGAAGCAGAACACACAGGAAAGGGGTGTGGAGGGAACTGTTGTAGAGGCTCCAAGGTCATCAATACCTGATACTGAATTAGATGCCAATTAAAAGCCCAAGAGGTGACTCCCTCTGGCTGCCTTTCTTTAGCAGGTGATAAAGCAGGATATCTCATGGGCGCTATGTAATCATCATCGGCCAAATTCAATTAGCCCACACCTGCAAGTGGAGGACGAGCTGGCACGTGGAGACTGAGCAACCAGCAGCAAAACCGGAAAGTAGCTCAGAGATTGGTCACGCACTTGTGTTGGCCTGACCCAGTTAAAGGGAGTGCTGACATCCCATCCTAGCACAGGCTTCCACAAGTCTCTGCACGCTACTACAAGCAGAGCATGTGTTGTCCATTCTGAGATACTCTTAAAAGCATTGGAGATATTTAAATTGCATAGACTCTGGCTATTAATCAATCAGTTTGATAATAATTAAAATCAGTATCTAGCAATGTGACTGGCTTTCCTAATTACTGGGTTTATCTTCTTAATGCAGAATATTCCTATTCCAACACTGAAAGAATTTGCAAAAGCTTTGGAAAGCAACACGCACGTGAAGACATTCAGCCTTGCAGCTACTCGAAGCAATGACCCTGTAGCTATTGTAAGTTGAAGCACTGTCTGGAACAAACCCACAACAATTTTTAAGTAGGTCTATGTCTGCTTTAGGATGCATTCTTCATTTTCCCTTGCAGAATTTCCCTGTGACTATGCAAAATAGAAGTGTAATCTCTTCTGATCTACCTCTATGTACTTCTAAGCCTTTTTGTGTTTTATTTCTTTGTAGGTACTAAGCCATGTTTTGCAGATACTCTGTTATTCCCTGAAACTCTTAAGACGTTATCTCATATTCCCTCTTTTTGACTCCTCAGGCATTTGCAGATATGTTGAAAGTGAACAAAACACTGAAGAGTCTGAATGTAGAATCCAACTTCATCACTGGGACGGGTATTTTGGCACTGATTGATGCACTGAAAGTGAATGAATCCCTGACAGAGATTAAAATTGACAACCAGGTAAAGAGAAAGCATTAAGTAAAAGTTCATTTTTGCGTCCCTTTTATATAGATTCCCAGAGGGTTCTCCTAGAGGCCTCTGGCAAAGTCAAGGCAGCCTCTGTGGCTCAGTCATTCTGCAGCTCATGTCCCATGCCTGTGCAACCAAACAGTGGAAATCTTCTAAATAAAACTGGTCAAAGCCAAATATAATACCCAGAGCAAAATCTCCAGGGATGGGATTCTCTTTGTAGTTTGCAGCACAGCACTGAAATACAACCACTTATTTCCCTCTAATATGAAAACAAATATTTTTGTTTCTTTTGGGGATATTTCACCACATCACCAACAGAGGCAGCAGCTGGGGACAGCTGTAGAGATGGAGATTGCCAAGATGCTGGAGGAGAACTCCAAGATTCTCAAGTTTGGATACCAGTTCACAAAGCAAGGTCCAAGAACCAGGGTAGCAGCAGCTATCACTAAAAACAACGATCTGGGTAAGATGCTACTACATCTACTCATCATTTGTTTATGTGAGCCAAGCCATGACCTTCCTAGACACATCTCTTCCTGTCTGTACAACATTCCATCTGCTACATGTGAGGGGTGATGCATAGCTCCATGGACTCTAGAGCAGACAACAGCAAAGTTCTTACTGTGATTAGGAGCCACTATTCTTCTTCTCCCACTCCTTCTGGGAAGAGGAATTATTTCAGCCTTTTCCATGAAGCACCCTGGATTTTGAGCTGACCTGTCAGCTGTTCTGGCCAGTAAGCAGAGAGCCAAACTCATCCTGTTTGTTCATTCCTCACTTCTTTGTCCTGCCCGTGACAGACCAAGTCTGCCCAACCAAGGGAACAAAAAAGCCTTTCCTGCCTGCGTGACCAAGTGCAGGCAAAGACAGTAAAGCTTTGCAAGTTCTACCTGAGTGTGACAATGCTCTTCCCTGTGTGCTCAATAGAGCAGAATAAGAAGGAGATGACTGGGCAGGAGTAGTTTACAGTAATAAGGGAAAAAAAAAAACCCAAACCAACTATGTGGTTTTAATCAATTCTACTTCAAAGTGAGGTATCAAACCATGATGCCTTTGCTGGCTTCAGCTTGGGTTTCTCTGTGAGAACCGAGATAAAAGTTGAGCTAGAACCTATTTCTTTCAGACATACTTTTATCTTTTTGCAGTTTTAATTTTTAGCAGTACCTACGCATTCCAATGATATACTGTTGGTCCTGAAGCTATTAGTGTCCCAGAATGGTATTTGAAACATCCCACCAACAAAGAGAGAAAGGCCTTTTTTTTCCAGTATTTAACCTGCTGCCATTAGACATATGTCCTGTACCTAATCTTCATTTTCCTGCTTTTGCATTGTATGGTTCTGTTCAAGATGTAGTAGGAGAGAATAACTTAAAAGAATTCAATAAAGTAAAATAAATGAAGCAACAAAACACAGCAGACACAAATGACTGATGTTACACTGTAGGCTTTGGAAAAATGCAGTCTGCCAAGAAAGCACTATGAAATAAACCTCCTGATAGTAAAGTAATGCAATGTTTGTAGTAATATATTGTTGTTATTGACTTTCTGTAGTGAAAAGCGTTCATTCATCCAGTTTTACTGCTTTTGTTCTGTTCTTCAGCAGTTCAGTATCAGAAAGAGGATGTGACAGTTTGATGTAACACCAAATTTTGTATCACAGAAACAGGAGAACCGCACTAACCTTATCTGGCCAAGTCAGAGAAGACGCAATACATTTTTATTAGGGTATGGAGTAGCAAATGATGCCCAACTAGACCTGCTCTATACCAGCTGAAAAGTATCTTAAGTGATGTAAAAATTCACAGGGCGCTGCTTGTCAAAATAATACTGCCCATACCACAAAGCTCATCACTCTCTGCTTTGCTAAATGGCAACTCCAACTTACTTGGTTTCTAGTGAGAATCCAGAGTTAATTAACTTACTATAAGATGGTTGATACAATCGGAGCATGTGAAGTTTAAACAGATAATTTAAGGTCCAATATGATATTTTCCTTGTTGCCAATACTCACTGATACCAGTACTTCAGAGTACTTAAAATTATTTTCTAAAAGATGATTATTACTTACCTATATAGTGTACACTTGTGCAATTACAAAAGTTATTAATTTTTGGTGCTTAATGCTTAAATTATCCAGAGATAACCTGCAGACTAGAGCAGACCAGTATCAACTTAGCTGGAACACAGTGGCTTTTAAAGAACAATAAAACCTGTAACAAAAATCTAGGTGGAGCCATTGGGAGAAAGAACTGAAAATGGTGATTTCTTCATCATCTAAAACCTTTAAGTCAGAATCTGATTTTTATAGGAAATGTATTGATATGAACACCTGGTGAAATTCTACAGTCTGTGATATAGAAAAGTGCAGTTTAGCTACAAATGTTTTCTTTAGCATTAAGATCTATTAATTATGGCATTTATGGACATAATCCTGTTGAGTATTTCTTGGAATCTTCTTCCTTCTTATTCATGTTACTGGGAAGGGAGCATGCCAGTGAGAAAAGTCCTTAGGCTCTCAGGAAAGCAATAATGACTGCTCTTTTCTTGTTTTATTGGTCTAGTTCGTAAAAAGCGGGTGGAAGGAGAGCGGCAGTAGCCACACCATAGAGGATGCAAGGCAAGATTGGAGGCCACCAACTGCAATCTCAGTGTGCTCACTGGTCAGAAGGGAAAGCACTGGAAAACCATTACAATGGGAGTTATTAATTGTGTTAATGTCTCCTTTTAACCTTGAAAACACAGTCTGTTCTTTTTTAGCTTTCACGGTTAATTTAATTTTTATGAGAAAGATTCATAGTTGGTTTGATCTTAATGAAAAGAATGATTTGCAATATCTGAAGCCAAGACGCAGAATCTTAATTGTGTTACTGAGCTTAACATCTAGTGAATCTGATCCTTATTTTAGACACTTTTTGATATGTTGAAATATGATCTTGTGTATGGATAAAGGATTCTCTGCTGAAAGTAGAAATTTTAGGGCCAAGTTCTGCAATGCCTTATGTTTGTGAATAATCCTTACTTACACGTGTATAGTCCTGCTGAACTGAACCCTGCAAAGGGACGCTCCCAGGGGTAGAACTAGTAATGCCAGTACAGGTTTGCAGGATCACACCCTCGAGCCTCTCTCCTGCAGTGGGATCCGGGCAGCTGGAACCGCGTTGGCACAGCACCCTTCTGCCTTCTTGGGTCTCCACCCGTCCAGGTCCAAGTGCAGGATCACGCCTAGACATATAAACATTGTCAAAGCCTACTTGTTTACATAAGCTTAGGTTAGGTGGATCATTTCACAATGTTACACTGACACTTGTTATTCTTACTCCACATTGTAAAGTAATATTAGTGCTGCCAATCCTATATACTTTGAATGTTTTGGGTTTTTTTCTAGGCCAACAGGTTTTTATTTGCTACTAGAATGCACATTTTACAGCTATTAATCTAAACAAATATTATGAGCAATAGTTGTTTTACTTTGAGCCATGCATTTTAACTTTTTTTTAGTTCTGGTATTTATGTACATTTGTTAGCATTATAGAACTGTTCTCAGGACCTTTTAGATGAAGATTAATTAAACAGTGAATCCAGGAGAGCAGCTGTGCTAACAGGTAAAAGCATTAAAGGGGTAGTTGTGACAGCTACATAACTTACATTTATAGGCTCCAGTTTGGGTTTGTCCCTGTATCACAAGGCACTTAGATACTCGCATCAGTGCTTAGCTGAATAAGGGCAGATTTAAGCATAAGCACAAATGCTTTGCTAAATCAGGGCCTTAACTCAGATGCCGGACATAATCTTAACCCGGTGGAAAACACTTGGGAAGCAGCAACTAACCCCAATGCTCAACAGCATCAAAATTTTAGTAAGAATTCAGTCTAACATTTCATTTTGCGTATTTTACAGTCTAAAACTGTTCTCTAACACTGTTTTATCACTGCCAACAGTTGTCTCTGACTAACAGCCAGAGATTCATTTTGGTTACACGTAGGCATGCTGTCAGAGCTCAGGGAGACGCGGGCTAGGTGTGTCACACATACCAATGCTTTCAGAAAGTTGCAGAAACACACCTGGGGCTAGTGCTGCTCCCCCAGAAACACTAGCCTCCCCTCTGAGAGCTCCTCTGGGACACCAGGGATGAAGCACTGCTTCCTTCATCTGGGTGACATGACAATGCTGGAGGTCACAGTCCCTCCTGACCGAGGGGGCAGAGCTGTGAGCACTGTGCAGCTGGGCATCCAGGGACTGGAAACCAGGGAAGCCCCAGGAGCAGGCGGTACATGTTGGATGTACTTCCCTGCAGGATGTTTTCGTGACCAGTGCTGGGGTGCAAGCTAACAGGATGAACCCTCCCTCCGTGCCTTTTGTAATGGACATGAGTAGGTCAAAGGCAACACTCTTCCTGTTGGATACTGGTCTTCATACTGGCGTCCAAACTGAATGACATACATACACTTAAATCCCACTCAAAATAGTTTGCTAAAGTGGTCTGCTGAGCTGGGATGTAAAGTGTGGTATTCCGGGAGACCTCCCAGTCTTTACAATTTCCACCTCTCCCTCCCTTCCCAAGAATAACGCTGAAACCTTTTCTTTGCAAGTAAAAACCACAACACACAGGGGACTCTTGCTGAGATTTTCCTTGGATCCATGCAGGATTTGCTGTGAAAAACTTTGATATCCCATTAAAAATATGACAAGTTCTGTAACACAGTCATAACTCTGCATGGGCTTAAATAAACAGTCCTTAAAAACATGCAGATTGCCAGAAGAATACTGGGCTTTGCAGCACTGAGTCTCATGGGTAGGAAGAATCCTCATCCCCAAAACCAAAAGATTACGGTCACTGACAAACTTCAGTGATTAGAATCACACTGCCCCTATTTTCTTCCTCTTTTCCTTTGATCCAGCCAAGGGAATCCCAACTATCAATCATTTTTTTTAATGTATTTTGAAGTTTTATTTTTAATAGTTTCTTTTTTAAAAGGTGGTACGTCTATGTGTTTCAGGGAGACAAGTGCAATCCATTTCTAGTCTTAATTGCCATTTAAAGTGTTGGTATTTGCATGCAGCAGTTCTACAAGGATGGATGGATTGGTCTGACTGCTTCATGATGTCTGCAGCATGTCATCCTGTACAGCTTTGCTCAGAGCCACACAAGTGGTTATATAGTCAGGTGGCTCCATCCGTGTCAGCTACCGTTTGCATCATGGACCAAGGTACCTGGCTGGGGAAGGCCCTGCGGGCTCTCTATCCCTTCTTCGGCCACGGTCTTTGCACAGGCATGTTTCCTCTGAAGGGAGGATTCCTCAGGCACTCCAGAGCATCATCTCCAACACCAGCCCCACCATGCACTAGCAGACAGTGCCTGAAGCTGCGCACCCTGTGGCAGGGAACCTGGGAGGTCTGGCCCCTTCCAGCAGGCCTGAGGAGAACTCCTAATCCCTGGCCATTTTCTCCAGGCAGCTGCTGCCAGCCCCTGCCAGGGGGCTCAGTGACCAGGGACATCTCTGTCCTGCCTTTTCTGTGTGCTCCACACAAGGGCTTGGTTGTCACCTGGCCTTGAGCATCACAAATCAAACACTGCAACAGTACAAAGATCTGTTCAATACAACAACAGCACATGGTGGTGATGCTTTAAGGCAGATTTTCATATTAATATAGGATCATTTAGCTGGTTAAAAATCTCTGCAACTAACATGAAGGGGGTCAGGACATGACTAGTTATTTTAAATTCCGCTTTCAAGCATCACCTGGCATACTTAATGCTGAATGGGGAACAGGGACAGAAGAGTCCTTTTTTCTTAAGCAAACATTCAGAATTAACTTTGTCTATTTTTGCACATTGCTTCTCGTGTTGACAGCTTCAGTTTGGTTTGTATTTTTTATATATTTTTTCATGGAAAAGCTCAACTTTGTGTGTGTCCTAACATACATGTGAATCGTAGCGTGCACTAAGGACCATATGTGTACATGTATAACTCTAGATGAAGCTGTTATCTCTGGAACAAAAGTAATTGCATGCGCAGAGTATGGTGCATATTACTCAAGAGGAAGGAATTACCACGCTATGTAACAGTGACTCCCCAGCATTGTGGTTTTTCTAAATAAATCTTCGTAAAGGATTTGGCTTTTGCAATTTCTCATGGGTTTGTGCCTTGAATCAAGCCTCCCTTGATGCTCTGACATTAGAGTAAGCAGCTTTCTCCACTGTGGCTCTTGCAGCTTTCATTCATTTGCATTATCTGCCAGGATTCACCTTTTCTCCCTTGCCATTACATGCACTGGGCTGGAGCTCTGTGAATGATGTTTGGGTGCTCAGAACCAGGACTGGGAGAAGAGAAACCTGGATTCGCCCCCCAGGTTTAACAGACCTCCCAGATTTAAAGCAAGTTCATCATACCTGTCCATGCCTTGGTTTGCACACTCTTAACATCAACCTAATACCTTCCTGCCTCCCAACACAGCAAACGCTTGTGAAACTGAACTTCTCAGAGGAAGATGCAGCAAGAGATGCACTTTTCTCTAAAGGACATAAATGGGAAATTAAAACCTCCCATTTTCAGAATGTGTCACTATCTGAGATACTTTGGATCAGATTTCTGTGATGCATCTAGACATCTAAAGCTGCACATGGAAACCTGTGGTATTTTTAGGAGTGACTAGGTACCAGCTCCCACCAGCTGCAATATAAGTTTAGATACATCAGATAAATAAATTCCTGTCCTTAGGCAGCTACATACCATAAGAATCTGGCACCCAACACCCATTGGGAACTTACATGCTTTTGAAAATTATGCCTCATATCCCGAGACTAGATTGTATTACTAATGTTCTTTTATTATTTTTAATATATGCCATAAGTACACAGTGAAAAGTGAAGACAACCGAAAAGCAGAACGCTTATTCCACAAAGCTTAATATTTTCTTTAGCTCTGGTTTCAGTTTTTACAGCTCTGAAATTATGTGACAAAGCAATAATAGATCTCTGCAGGCTGCAGTTCTTGAGTGCAATTTATAAAAGGTTGCTGCCATTGGAGCTGCACAGACTAGATTTCTTGTTTCCTTCATCAATAACTTGGGGAAGAGAGATTTCACTGTTTTGCGAAATTTAGAATCCAATTTAACTGTGTGAAGTTGTAGGCGTAAAGTCTCTGATCAGGGCCTTGCATCCAAAACAGAGAAGAAGCACTATATCAAATTCTCCTTCCTCAGCTAGCTTCTACTCAGAAAGCCTGAAAAGCATGCTTTCTGTGAGCATCAGGTAGAGAGGCACTTATTTCCTGCCATCTCTGCACAGTGTCTCACCAATCTTCCATATGGCATCTCATTAGAATTTGACTCCGGGAACATACACTGATTTCTTCCAGGGTATACACAGCTCTAAGCTTCAAGGGAATCAAGTGCACTGTAGAGTGCCTAAAGGCATAGACTGAGTTAATGAACTGTTGAGCTGACCCTTTGAACTGTTAAACTGTCCCTTAGAACTTATGCTGCACCTTAAAACACATTGCAAAGTACACATAACTACACATGCATAAAGACAGTTAAAAAAGAAACATCGGAAAAGAAACATTTGGAACATCTCCCCATGAACAATGAGCTCTCTGCAATCCCAGGGAAGTTCAGTTTACACACAGAGAAAAAAACATCTTCCCTACCCATATAAAGACTGCCTTCACTTATGTCAATACTTCAACCCTGAAATCTCAGTGTCTTTTACTTTTCCTCTCTTGCATGCCAAAAAAAAAAAAAAAAAGGATGAGATACTTAAAGAAAATGAGGAAATCTCATAGTGAAAGAAGAGGAGGTATCTGTGCCCCAGTATGTGGTTCTGCTGGGATTTGTGGAGCCTAACATCAGAGGGAGTGCTCATGGGAACTATGCAGTGCAATTCCCAGATCCTCGGTCATAAGGGAATCAGAGAATACAGCTGCAGAGAAGTTCTGAGGTCATGCACCCCACTTCCTATCTCCAAGATAGGGTTTTATTGCTACATGCTTCATAGCTTTTGCGAAAAGACTGGTTTGGGTCCTGCATCCCTTTCATTACAGGGGTTGTGTTGAAGCCCCTTGGGATTTTGGCTATGAATGCAATATATGCCAAGGAACACAGATACTGTATCCCTATCCCACCTTCTCACTCTGA
Organism: Limosa lapponica baueri; assembly: GCA_002844005.1. Taxonomy (NCBI): domain Eukaryota; kingdom Metazoa; phylum Chordata; class Aves; order Charadriiformes; family Scolopacidae; genus Limosa; species Limosa lapponica. The sequence goes on from KZ505660.1 coordinate 647,865, forward strand.
ACCTTTATTTTAGGAATCGGATTCTTCCCTTGCATCTGTTTCTCCTCAGAATGAAAATTTCGTGTATGAACAGTTGAAAAATAACTCATTTACAAAAAGAGGATGGATACTATTCTTACAGTCTCTGAGCATGCATCTTCCTATCTTTCCTATTCCAATCTGCTCACTCCTCTCCCAAGCCTGAGCAACAGCAGGGCAAACCCCAGGTACTTCATTTCTGAACAGTTGAAAAATAACTCATTTACAAAAAGAGGATGGATACTATTTTTACAGTCTCTGAGCATGCATCTTCCTATCTTTCCTATTCCAATCTCCTCACTCCTCTCCCAAGCCTGAGCAACAGCAGGGCAAACCCCAGGTGCTTCATTTTCTACAAGGAATGCCAGGTCAGTCTCCCCATGGATGTGATACGGAACGACAGCCTGAACTGCAGCGAGCTGCATTTACTACTGGCCATCCATCTCCTGCTGCTGCCACGCAGAAGGTCCCCGGTTTGTGTTCTTTTAATGATATACCCAAAAGTCAAACCTCCTCAATTTTGACTGATACAGAGACTCCAGGGAGTTTTAATACAACATCAAAGAAACAGAGGTGCAAGCTGACTAAGTTTTCTGCCATACTGCAGTAGCTCTGACCTGTCTGCCTGTGTGTTTCTCTAGCCGCAGCCGCAGCTCTGTACTCGGTGCCCAGTGACAAGCTGCTGCCAAGCCTGCAGAAGGCTGGCACCCAAATGCAGCGCAGGGAGAGCACTGATGCTGGGCAGAGAAACCACAGGGTGAGTTCTCTGCTGGGTGTGAGGCTGTTGGAGAGCAACCACAGCACCCTGCAGCTCTCAAATCACTTTTTAACTCCTTTAATAGAGGACAGCATCTGCACATTAAAAGCAACGACCACCAAGGAATCTCTGTCATTCTAATCTGTTTCAGCGACATCAAATGTTCATCTACGTCTAAATGGAACAGAACGGTAAATGGAACTTGAGATTTCCTATTTGAGGAAGAGGAGGAGGGGAAAAAACAGCAGAACTGTGTTCAGCTGGTTCCCAGCCACAGCAAAGTGCTTTAAATATTCATGCTTTTCTTGTCCATTCCAGTAAAGCAGATGAGCACAAACAAAAGCAGCATGAAGGGCCTCCCTTAATGAGGGTCTGTTTGTTTCTTATAGCCAGCTGCCTGACTTTATTGAGTCTGACATTAGGTAGACTTGTTCAATGAGAAAAGGAGGAGAAAACAAGGCTGTCGGATAAAGCAATTGAGTGTATTGTTTCACTCTCAATCTTTTCTGGTAATGACTGCATTGATACTATATTGAACATAATCTGGAAACAACATTGCATACCTGTAAATTGTTTATTTCTCAGCTGTCAACACACGTGCAGGTCACCTAAAAGCTGCCTAAACTCTCAATCTATGTCGGTGAAGACTATATATAAAGAATTCCCCAAACCTGAGAATCTTACATTAATTCTGTCCATGAAAAGGTTATATACTCATCATCGGTCTAAATCAGCATTAGGAGCTTTCAGATGATGATGGTGGAGAAAGAGGTCACTGCGTACAAGTGTCTGGTGAAGTGGGGCGTTGGCATTCTTGGTTAGTTTGTACTCCAGCAGTGCTGGCACACTGCACACACCGGTGTTAGTCATCCACATTAACTAGGTTGCTTAGAGGTCGAATGTATTTTCTTATTACAGTTCATTAAACTCTGCGTTCAGGAGCAGAAACAAGAGACATGGGCAGGATCTGCCAGCGAGGCTCCCCCTACAGCCCCTCCCTCCCCCCCAGCTGCCTGGCCCCGCTAGGCGGCACAGTCGCTCTATTCCGTTCCTGTATTTTTTCCTGCATGCTTTCAGACTGCTTGGGGAAAAAAAAAAGCGTGTCATTAAATGTGTCGAGCTCACTAGAAAATAAGGATAGCCCCTCAAAATAATCTCCTTTAAATTTTGGTCTTCAGAACTGATTGCTCTGTGGCGGCTGATTAAAGCTCCAGTTAAGCTCTCTCCATCTTTACATTCCAAATGCACTCGTTGATCCAGGTTAACTACTGCGACATCTCCTTAAATGCACCACAGGGAAGTTTATGGCATCTCTTCTGAGCCTGGAATAAGGTCAGGAGCACCTCTTATGAAGCTGGACCTAGTTATCACACATTTAAGTTGCTCCCCTTACCATGCTTTTTTGCAGAGTACCGATCTCCTATGTGCATTTGTGGAGAAAAATCAGAGTGCCTGACAGAAGGGAAATGGAAGTCTGATGGTCATAAGCGGACAGAAGAGCTCAGCAGCTGTGACAAACACAGCCAGCAGGGACATACGCAGTTACGCCACCTGCCAAGAGCTGGAGTCCCTTCCAGCATTAGAGATTCATAGAGTTTGAAAGATCATTTCCGTGATGACAAAGACTGAAGGTTTAAACAAAGATTTGTGATGACATTTAAATAAAAATGCATTTGCTTCCAGTTGGTATACATTTTTCATTAAAATGAGACAGTTGCATTTAATACCTTCTAGTTATGTCCTATTCTATTTTTCTACCAATGAGAAAATCCAATTAAAAATATGATTTCCCTTCACTCCTCTGAAGCTTTCAAACTGACTCCTTAATTAAATGAACAAGTCAGAACAAGTTACTTTGAATATTTGTACAACGGAAAACACACTGTTTCCAAGGAGAAGGGGCATGATCCTGCATGCCCTGAAGTCAGCCAGGACTCAAACCTGCACACAGCCAGTGCTGAGAAGTGCAGCAGTCTCCAGAGGCACCAGCTGAAGTACCTGCTGGTCCTGTGAAGGACTCACTGGGCTGTCTTGCTAGCTTGGAGTTGGAACGAATCACTGTAAGAATATCCAAGGAGGAGATCTGGTTGCTGAGGAGGAGACTTGCAAAAAGTTTTGCTTCTTGTTTTTCCACTGATGCACACAGTCATTGTAGCATCCAACTATGCCACTCATGTCAGCATCGGATAAACTATCACCAAGGCCACGTGTGTTCTTAATCACTCTGGTGATACAGGTCACAGCTTTGCCCATGAGCTACTGTCAGCTCCTGTTGCTTTGAAACTGCTTGTTGCACTATAATAATGATCTTATTTGGTCTCATTTTTCCATAAGAAGGACTATGGGGCCACCTAGTCTGGCCTCTTGTGTATCTGATATCCTTAAATTGCATGCCAGTACCCAGCCTGCAATTTACTATTTTATTACTTTTCTTTTATTCTAAATGATACTTGCATCATTTAGAATAAAAGAAAAAAAGTTGACACTAGATCCATGTTCCAGAGAATAAGTGATGCGATGGCAGGAATGGATTTGGTACAACATATGCAGGTATTTCCATGTGCTGAAAGTAAAATCCACCTGCTATAGAGGAAGTAAAAAGCCTAAGGTCTCTGTCAGCTCAGCTGGGGCTCTGAGCTGGTGATTAAGTTTACCTCTGGACACATGAGCGGTTTGGCACACAAGATCTGCCAGAGATACTAAAAAAGCATTGGCACCAACCTTCTGGATCCTTTTCCGGATGTTCACACTGAACCCAATCATTCGCTCTGCTTGGAACTTAACAAAGGAGACCTCAGCAGGCTAATTTACTTGAAAATGTTTAAACCAGTGCCAAGCTAATCAGCCCTCTGGATGACCCCCTGAATCTCCTCCCCTGAGGAAAGCTGCTCTGAAATGAAAGAGAATTTTACCTCCAAAAGAATTTAGATACCACAAAGGGTACACACAGTAAAATTCTCACCCCAGCTCTGAGGAACCTGGCACTGCACAGCCAGAGTTTAACCTCATCACCTTCTCACTGCTTTCACTCAGACCATGCCCAGCACCTGCAGTGATCACCAGCACGCTGACGGTGGCTAAACAGACTGCATCTACCTTGTAGGAGTTCAGAATAAACACTGCTGTCAGGCTGAGCTATATTTGGAAATCCTCTCTTATCTGCAGCACAGGACACAAACAGTATTCCTACACTGTGAAGGAAAGGCCCCAGCAAGCAGCAAGTTACTGCCCATCCTTGCAGGCTGATTGTCACAAAATGGGGTTTAGTCCACTGGATTTTACCAGGGAACGCACATGTACTCTGTTGGAAACGCCACAGTCACACACTATTAATTAACATCAATTTATTGCAAAGGCAAATGATGGCATTACCCTCAGCAAGTTTTACAACCAGCAGGAATGAGAAAGTGAGCTGTGACACAAGCGCTGGCATTCAGTGGGGTGCCCTGCACGGTGCAGCTCCCCGCTCTCCTGCTGTGGCTTCGGGTAGGTTAGCACTGGCGGCTGCTTTCCCAGGGACAGGGAGCACAGCAGGTTTCCCTCCAGTAGCAAAGTCACAGGATGACAAATGCGTTACTTACGGTTAACTGAAGAGGGAGTGGAGGCAGGACTGGATTTGGGCTGAATGTGTGGGCCTCGCTGTAAATGCACTGAGATTTTTGCAGAGCTGAGGAATACAAAAAGCATATAAATAAATATTTTGGGAGTCATGCGTCTTTACACATTCCTCTAAACTGGGCATTTACGGCTACCTCAGGTTACTGATCCTCAGAACATCCTCTCCAATGTTAACTTCACAGTTAGAAAACAAACTTGCTTTAGAAGGGGTGACTATCAATTGCACTCCCCTTTTGACTGGTATGGGTGACATTTCAATTTTTGGACCATCTTCAAATCATTAAAAAATCATAGTTTGCTGCATTTTGCCAAACAGTTTTGGTGCAAACATTTAAAAGTACTCAAACAGCGAGTACTGTACGCATCCTTAACACGCTACAGAGGTGGAAACTGAGGCACAGATACATTCAGTACTTTTTCCCATCTTCACCCAACAAAATGTTAAAAATAGAAGTCCCCTTGACATTTCCCGTAGCAGCTCCTACAGAGCCTGATGCACTACCCTGTCAATGAAGATTTATCTACCAGTCATGCATTTGTTTTCCAGTGGAGTTCATTGGGGCTGCAGTAATACTTCTCCTTCCCCTCTGATCTCTGCCGTGAGTCACTGAAGCCTTTGCTCAGTGCCTGGGCAGGAGCGAGAGCGGCGTCCCCCTCTCTGCACACAGGCAGCTGGGCACCCCAGCGAGGCAGAGGGGAGCAGGAGGAGCTGTGACTCAGTCTGGAGCATCCAGGGGCAGTGCTGCCATGGCAACTGTGCTTTAACCATTGGATTACTCAGACCAGGCAGCCTTTAATTAATGGCTTGATTCTTGCTCCTGCCTTTCTCCCTAGGCAAGCCACTGAAAGACTTCAGACAGCCAACAGCAGAGATTACAGCCGGTCCAAATAGCATATAGGAAAAAACCCTGAGCTTCAAGGAGCACTGATGAAGCAGGGCTGTGTACAGCTGCTAGTGCAACCACTGCCAAGGAGATGGACACCAAGTAGATCTGCCCAGGGCCTGTGTGCTCACCACTAAAGGACCTAAGAGTCACTGCCAGCACCTGTCAGCCTCTAACATTCAGAAAGTCCCTTCAGCAGCAGAGCAAGGAAAGAAAACTTAGACTTGGAATCAGAAGCTCTCAAGCATGCCCTCGGTTGTATCATTGATCATGGGAAGAAGAGGTCAGGGTTTGTCCACTCTCCTCCCCATGGTATGACTGAGACCTACTACAAATAGATTTATGTATTCTGGTAGATGGACAGTAGACCACTAACCTTCAGGAACCCCAAGATTATAGGCTAGAAATAACTATAGTACAGAGTTCAAAACTGAAGACGCAGTTGGAAATGTTGTGGTTTTTTGCTGTTTCAGTATTAGGTGAAACTCTACACAGGCAATCATTCAGGAAGAAGAGATGCGAAATCAAAGACAACAATGAAGGCTAACCCTCTACACACTTGTAATTTTTAGCAATGAATCTTTTGAAGCACCTTATAACAAAGGAAATTCCAGTCATAGCATGCACTATGGGGAGACATGAATCCAGAGTGGTGCTAAAAGTCATTTTTTAATAAAGGAAAATCAACTTGGGACAACGTATACAACAGGTACTGTAAAGATCCACTTTTAATGATGAGGAACTGAAATTCACAGCCTGGAGTAACAGACCAGCCTATAAGTTCTATGGACTAAATAACTGAATGTGCAAGGAAGACAAGAAAATACTTAGAAAAAAAAAAAACCTAAAACATGAAGCAATTTGCTTTTTCAGATGTGAAAACCTGCATTCTCACAGGCCTGATTTAAGCATTTTTAAACTCATCCCTAAATCACTGCACAGCCAGAGTAGCACATACCCATTATAAGTATTCAGAACTGTTCAGCTCTACCCTGTTCTTCCAGTAGAGCCGCAAGGACACACCACCATTCCTCAAGTACGTGGCCATCACACAGTTACCATTACAGGGTTTTAGCGTTGGCTCCTCAGTGATGACTATTTCTAACAGCTGAAAGATGGATTCATCCGTTCTTAATCACAAGGCCATTACATATGCCACAGCTATACACATATGGTCACTGACGGTCATCCCACCTTCAGATACATCACCGAAAGAAATTTCTAGTCATATTATAGAGCCCAAATCTCCTCACTAACTTTTTGCACAACCTTTCCAGGAAATACCTGCTGCTCCCAACCATTTTTATGCTGCCAGGGAAAGGGCTGCAGATCTACTAGCAGCAGTTAAAGGCACTACATTGATAATCTCCATTTCCCCTTTAACTAAAAGCACTCAAGTTGATCTCTGCTTTATACACATAAAATAGTTTTTAAAAAAAATGGTACTGCTAATACATACAAAGTATGCAATATGACGTAGGAGAATGAGACCAGCGTTGTCCCACTAATTGCCTGATGTCCACAGCAAGAAAGGATGTGCAGTGTGGGGGTTACAACCACAGCTCTGTTCTTTCAAGACTTTACAATTTGACTTCAAGGTTCAAAGTCTGAGTGCTTTTCCCTTAATGCAGATAGCACAAAGGACTTCTCCAGATACTACCAAGGCTTTAGCTAAAAGCTCTGACTTGTGAAGAGCTCCCTATTTTAATCTCAGCACTGAGTGATGTAAATCAGCATCTGGACTTCCCCCTCCACCACACTCCTCGGACACTGTTGACTGTCTCCCAGAAAATACTTGCCCAAGGTTCAGGGCTCCTGCTGAACTTGCCTTCCTAGGGCTAAATGACTGAACTGCCCAGAAGAAATTCCTGAGGATAGTCTAAAGAGCTGAGGACTTATTTTGGCTCAGGGAGGAGGAGGGACATATCCTTTCTCCAGAGTAATTTCTCTTGAATGAAAGTTGCAGGGAAAAACCTGTCTGGGTGACGTTGAAAAACATGACTAACAAAATGTTCTCTCCAATGAGAAGACGTTTTCTTGACCTGCATTACATACCTGAGACACAGTGGGGTTTGATGTTAACAAGGCAGAACTAACCTATTTACACACATTGTTGCCAGAATGACACAAGGAAGATCAAACTTATTCTTCAAAATGACCAGTCCAGTTGTAATAAAGAACATTGAGCTCTTGTTGTTTTGATCTCATTCCATTTACATATGCAAATTGGGAGAAGAATCATGATTTTAATTTGAACCCAGTTCAGACTGACTTGAAAGACTTGACTTGAAGACAGACTAATCAGAGTCCATGCTCTTGTTAGGAGACAACATAAAAAACAGTAGAAACCGATGCTGTTCATGGTGATAGACTGGCCTAAGCCTCCTGAAAACCAGCGTAAACAGTAACTGCCATCCAGCTACAAGGAGCAACCGTGCTGCTCTGTGTAAGGGCAGAGCTGAAACAACAGCAGCCCCATCCCCAAACCAGATGTAACCACCCAAAACACAGCCACATGCAGGGAAGACTGAAGGAGAGAGAGGTCACTAAAAGGAAATGCTGCTGCTCTGCCAAGATCTGTGCTCATGAGGACTAGAGATCCTGAGAGAAAACAGACAAGACGGAAGACCAACATGGATATACTAATGTAATAGCTGATACCTTAAAATGAAACTACAGCCCGTCGGTGAAGCTAAGGTAGATTTTATGCACAGACGATACATTGGCAATAGAGATGATGAACAGAAATCCTTGCAAGCAAAAACACCTGCTGAGAGGACTCCTGATTAGTGAATGTAGTTAGAAGAGTGACTGAATTATCAGTATGGCACAGTGTTGTCCACTGCAGAGAAATATGTTTTAGCGTAATCACTTTTGGAAAAATAAATTCAATCCTTGTCTAATCCTGATAGGCTTCACCTTTGAAATTTCAGCTCTGAATACACAGTCTACTTGATTTACTTGTTTGCCAGATGTAACATTGAACAACAGAAGCCTGCCTGTTTACAGAGCCAGGTCAGGAGTTGGTGATGAAGAAACAGAACTACAGGATGTTACAAAGTGGATCTAGGGATGCAGTCCAAGTGAGGAAGAGTAATTGTACCTACTTCTTCAGATGTGCGTCAAAACCAACCGTCATTAAGAGGTTTGGACTGTTAATCTTAAGATTTGCAATGCTGTTAGATTTTATGTTATTCAAGGACAGAAAGAGTTATGATTCATAAAGAGGCTTTTAAGAAGATGAGTCTAAGCCCTGCACTGGAAGAGCTCAGGTAGTGCTCTCACTGTAGCTTAGATAATCACTCAGGTCAATTAAAAGCTACAAAACTAGCTCTAAAGATTGCACGTGCATTTGTAACAGCTATTTATATTCTACAGAGCCTAGTAGGCTGCGGCTGAATGGGAGGCCCCAGTGTGCCACGTAAAGCCCAAATACCTAGCAGAAGCAGAGTTACCATTGCAAAGAGACGAGAAACTAAACCAGCAGTTTTATTATTTCTGGTTTAGAGTTCAAAATTACAAGTGCATGTCTGGCTTCATTGCACCTATTGCATAGAAGCCCAGCTGCATTTACCTTCATGTATTCTCCTCTCCAGTGACCTCCAGCCTAGGTACCTCTTAAAGCACCTGCAGTCAGACACAACCAGCCCGGGCAAGACCGACTGCCCAGGGACCTCACTCGGCCTCCACAGCAGAGCAAGGACTCCTCACCTCCAGCTCTCCACAGAAACCCTTCTTTCTTTGCAGGTGCTTTCCCCACAGAAACCCCATACAGATGACTGGTACCATCATACCCACTGACCTACAACTCATAAGCAGCTGCAGTCCTACTGCAGAGAAAGAACTGCCTGAAAGAAATTGGGTTTCTTGTTTCCACTTTCGGATTTAATGTACATACCAAACCAAAACATCAAGTCCTTTTAATCAAGAAAAAAAGAAGATGAAGTTTACAAGTTTATAAACAAAAGCTGAAAACTGCTGTTTTTTCAGGACACTGAGGCACTGGAGAACATCATGTATATTCATGGTGTGGATTATACAAAGAATTCAAAAATCAGTAACTTCAGCATTTCTTTAATTTGACTGTTATTTTTTGGACAGAAACAGAAACATTTAAACTATTTCCAGAAGGTCCACTACTGAAAGTGCTTTCCAACTCCTACTTTGAAGCAAGTCTAATAGCTGCAAACACCATGGATTTAAAAGGTCACTGCATAATCCAATCTCAGTGATTAACATTTTTCTTTGTAGTTATGACTATACTAAAATAATGATCTCAATTCACAGGATGATTAAACACGTCTATTAATTTTACCTCAGTAAAACAGGCTGAAGAATCTTTCTATAACCAAGCTAGCTGAAGCGCAGTTCACAACACCTTTTCCTTCAAGGAAGTTAATTTTGCCAGTTAAAAGAAAAAACCTAGTTCTTGTTCTAACCCAGCTTTTTCCTATTCAAAGCTGTGAAATAAGGTTCCAATTTTAGCACCTAATTCAGAGCCAGCATCTCGGAACTACTGCTGAGCATTATCCTTCTGCCTGCTAATTTTAAGGCACTCATTATCGCCCTAGGAGGCATATAATTGTTTACTATAAGAGTTCCCATGTTGTTTGAGCCATTTGTACAAATGTTCACTGAGATGAGCAAGTGCACTTGATAAGAGGTGAAACACCCTGCAACTTCACAAAAATTGTACCCTAAGAGACACTTGGTTCCCAGTCACATCTGCCTGCAAGAAACATGATTTTAGCAGACTTTTGATTTTTCTTTGACTTCATGTATTTCTCAGCACTAACTTGGACTGATTACACAAACAGACCTCTCCCTTAGCCAGAATATCAATTAATATGTAATATTCTACTTTTAAAAAGTTCCTTCTTTCTTGCATATTTTGTACTCAATTTATATTTCATACTAATTGGTCATACAAGTGAGCGGAAATACACTGACAGAATGAAATGCAACTTTTAATGTAGGAAAATTAACATCTTACCCCAACAGACAATTTCAATAGTAATTAATGGAAGTAGATGCCAACTAGGTCACAACACTCAAGAGATTAATACATTCAGTACTCCTTGTTTCTCAATTCATGCATTAAATACTGGTGGTCAGTATTAAGTTTAATCTGTATGACTAAACACATGGAAGTGGAGTGAGGAGAAAAAAAGTCTAGGGTGCTTTTTTTGCAGTCACATTATCTCACATGATAATGTGAGACAGAGGCAGAGGCAACAAAAGGGTCTGACTCTCCATCCCACAATGCCGTCCTAATCCCTCAGGGTCCATGCAAGACAAAGACCAAATCACAACATAACCATTTTTTATTTCCTTATACAAAGTCTTTGGAGAGGCACAGACATATCTTTACAGAGACTCTGGCTCCAGAAGGCTGCCCTGACTCTACTCCTGACTTGGGCTTGAAGCCTTTGAGCTTCTGTTCGCAGCTATGGAGCTGCAGAGTTAAAATCCATGTTTTGTACACACAGCTCCTGACCATTTTGCTCTTCTGATGGATTCCTTTACCCTGTGCTCCACCTCCTTCACCTTCTCTTTCCTTTTTTTTATGTGGCATGCTCTTCGAGAAGCAAGATACCAAACAAAGTGAACAAAGGCATCACTTAGTGGTACTCTGCTTGTGATTGAGCTGCATTTTTTGATGGAGAAAAACATCTTGGCAGCTGTAACCAGTGTAACAAACAGGTAGACCTCAAGGGTTTTATGCAATTTTACAATTAACTCTATAAGCGCTTCCTACAGAAACAAACTTGCCAGGGATGCTCACCAGGAAACAGCAGCAGACTGATTCTGAGAAGCTGAAGATACCTTTTCAGGCTCTTCATGTGACATGGAGTTAGGAAATGATTCAGAGCAGCTTGAAAGAATTGCTTAACAGGAAAGCTGATGTGAGGCAAGTTCCAGCAAACTGGTATGACTAAGAACAGCTCAGGTGTTTGCATAAAATGTCTGGGATCTTTCAGGTAATTCCTCCCATTGGCTCACTTGCCGTCTTAACAATATTCGTTCAGCCGCTGCGAATGACAGGACCCTCAGAGGACGAGGGAGGTCTCGCACACTGCTCTGTTCAGGTGAATTAGCTGATGGCAGCAGTTTGTTCTGTTGTTCTTCCACTCCATCAGGTTGGATGGCCAGCAGTGGAGTTCATCTCAGGAAAATGAAAATCCTTGGTGCCAAAGAATAAAGTGACAGATTGGAACAGTCTATTTTAGAAAAGAGCTGCCAGGTCCAGTTAGTATCATACACACATTCATTGCATAGTAACAAATGGATGCTGGACTGTGCTTGGAAACTAAAGCCAAAAGTATATTGAGGATTTCAGCCAGGAAAGGGAAGGGAAAATGCTTTTCTGCATTGAATTGCAAGAAGCAAGCATTCCTATTTTACTGATGTTTTCCATTTTGCTCCCTTCATTTCTTTTCAAGTTATCTTTACAAGGACACAAGACACTAGCATAGATGATGCTATGCATGACCAAATTTGAAATTCAAGGGAAGCAAGGATTATTTGATGTAAGCAGCAAACAAATCAACGGGTCCCTGCTCCAATTCAAGTTTCACTGTCTCACATAATCTGCACCATACTGCAGCTAAACTCTGTAGAAAAGAGTAATCACTATAAAAAGCTTTCAGACAAAAATTCCCAATTCAAATTCACTCCACCCATTAAGCAAAACATTTTATTTTCTTTAATCTCATTTCTTTTACAGAAGAACCAGGAAATTTATATATGAATCCTAACAATGAAACTACTAATCATCTATTTCCTTCTGACTGATCATATTACTCTAATGTTCCTATTTATTACTCTGTGCCACCATATATTTTACCTCTTATATTTGCACCAACTGTTTCAGTGTAAAAAGCCACCAATTCGATATACTCATGGGCGTTCCGGGCACAAATCCAGCATTGTTATACTGTAAGGTTATCATGGCATTATATAGATTACCTGCCCACCAAAACACATACATTGGCTTTCCGTGTTGATACATTTAATTCACATTTATTGCAAATTGTTAATGTATCAAAATTAAATGCACAAAATTAAAGTAATGGATTAAATGTATCAAAATGTATTCACATTTGTTAGAAATGTGAAATACTGTAAATAAATGTGAAATCTAATGTAACTACTACAGTCTAGCTGAAAGAGAGAATCTGCCCCCTCTCATTGCAGCTCTGGTCAGCTAAGTACTTTCAGTTGCAAGTCTACCAGGAACCACCATTGCCCAAACCTCCATATATATAACCTAGTCACTGGCATTTAGCATCTGACCTATCACTGGCATAATATTAGAGTTAACCACTGCTTCAAACACTCCAACTTACTAACTTCAGCTCTAGAATTACCTGTCCATAACATCTGCTTGCAAGTCTGACAGTCACATTTGTAAATTCAGAGCATAAACTAGTATGTACCTGCTTTACTACCGCAATATTCTGGGCATTTCCTTTCTATATTCTTGCCTGTGATAATAATGCCCCAGACAGTCTTCCCATACTTTACTCTGTTTCGATGGGACTTTGGATAGCACTGGGTAAAAGCACACAAAGTGACATTACAATAATTTGGAAAAAATCTCATTTTATGGCCAGTACCAGCATCTTCACTAAGGAGCTCTCAGCAACTAGAAATAGAGTAGTAAGTCATTTCTGAGAGAGCTCTTCAGTACAGGCAGCCTTCAGCTGAGTCAAATCATCAAGGAGATTATTTTACTGGCAATATTTGACATAGATATTTCCCACAGAGGGTCTCGGAATCCTTCATATACATGCCATACATTCATACACACATAGGCACAACTACTGCAAAGACTGGTCACCCAAAGGACAGTGAGCAAGAATTAGCTGGTCATTGCAGTAATTACTTTACGGGATGAGGGCTGAGCAGTGAG
>KZ505660.1:676475-688088 GCA_002844005.1 Limosa lapponica baueri
AGGCTAAGACAGAGCGTACACTCTGGAATCATTTTGAGTGCAAAAAACCCCCTTTCCTAAAGTCATTGCTGCTGCAAAGTATAGATTTATTGTAACTAGAGATTACTATACTACTTCAGAAAGTTAGTACTTTATACTTTGCCAAAACCTAATAACTTACGTTTTTCCTATCTTTTTCAGATGGAACAAATAAAGAGGGCAAATAAACTGTTTACTAATGACTGTATATTTCTGAGGAAAACCCTGAATATTCCTGTTATATCAGAGAAACCATTACTGTTCAATGGACTTAATTCACTGGAGTCTCCTGAGAATGAAACTGTTGACAGCTCCCCTTCTTGTGATGAAGGACTAGTGACAGTTCAGGAAGAAAGTAGTTCTTCTCCCAGTCCTCAAGAGCCTGACAATCAGCCCACTGCACCAGAAGAACTGTCTGCCAAAGATTTCCTACAGAGGTTGGACTTGCAGATTAAGTTATCCAAGCAAGCAGCCAGAAAACTAAAAGATGACAATGTCAGGTAAATGCCGCTTTTAGTATTAAGTGTCTTAATCTCATCCTGAAGGCTTTTTAGTCAAAGCTGAACCCTCTTTGTGAGGTATCTCAGACAGCATCCGTAGTTTTAATTTATCAACAGTGAGTCTATGTTATTATCATGCACCAGATACATTCAGAGCACACCATTAACAGATGCCTTGATATGGCAGTTATAAAGGCTGCCTCACGATACATGGTAGGATAGCAGTAATATTCCATAAGACCTAGAAGGCAAATATTCTCCAAGATGTCTTGCTATGTAAGCCGGCAACTATTTAAGCAAACGCGTAGTTTTCAGTGGAGTACTGAGCCAAGGCCTGTGGAAGCTGATTGCATACAGCAAGGCATGATTGCATTTTTCATCTGTCCCAAATGCCTCATAACTGTGTAAATATTCTCTATGTTTAGTTTCAGTTAAGCTATCCTGTCTCTTTTCCCTATGCAGTCCCTCCCTTGGTGGATCTAGCTATGTAGACTTCTGTCTTTTCTTCAGTATTTCTTCTACAGCCAGGAGCTTGCACACACTTTACTCCTAGAAAAAGCAGTACCTTTTGACATCTCTGCCACAGTGATTATCCCCTCACGTGCATAGGCATCCCATGGAGAGTACAGGAAGACTTAGAGCAAGAGTGGACTTCAGTAGTGTTGGTTTTCTCATGTCCTTGGGACAAGCTTCCTCAGCTTGTTCACAAGCAGTCTCTTGGGCTGGTTGTCCGCCTGTTTAGTCTCTGCAGAGGTTGCCTCGGTGGGTGATGCCGAGGTGGCTTTTCTCATGACAGTAAAAGCTATGACTGCAGGGGACTGGTATTGCTTCTCTTACCACAGAGCTGGAGAGAGGTTATGCCTGCAGATATGTACTTTGCTTTTGCAAATTTGTTTAATGCAAAACATCTTCCGTCATCCTGGTTCACTTCACATATTCTGATTTGGAGCACAAGCAACATACTTTTCATGTTAAGAGGAAAGTAACCTTTCAGGACCAAATCTATCAGGCATATAGTCCCATCTTTTCTTTAATAAGTTAAGGGATTATTTCAGCAACTTAAAAACTTCATTCAATAGATAAAAAATTTGAGGGGGAGCAGTCTATCGCATTTAGCAATTGGATAAGCCTCATTTGGAGAAATATCCCATAAGACAGCTTAAGGTAATGAATTACCTATTGCATTCCACATACAACTCTCCATTCCCAGAAGGATGCTAGTTTCGTTACAGTCTCAGGGAAGGCTGGAATATTTTCACATCTTGTTAACATACTTGGAAATTTTCTTTTGAATTGATTACATTAAAGAGGAAAAATAGCTGTTGGAACTCAGATCCTTCTCTATTCAAACTCTTCCTCTTGAGTTGTTATACCTGAAACAATGTAGAGCATCTATCAAAATGTGCCGCTGCTGACTCTCAGATCATTAGGCGTATGTATCTAACACAGGATAGAGTAGGTGTTGACCTAGCAGTTAAGCTGGGTCACGGAAAACCACAGTCCCTGCCAGAGGAAGGCAATTATTTTAACATCCCCTCAACAAAATAACATACTAATTTACAGAAGGAAATTCACTTAGACCTTGCTGCACCATGAGCAGAGCCAATACACAAATAGTCACTGCTACTACTTATAGCCATTTCCTATATTGCTTAAGTTACAACTTGGGAAATGAGGGCTTGTTACTGAATTTCCTCCCAGGGAATAATGGATCCAGGAGGATGAGTTACTTTCCCACCTCCTGTTCAGATTTAGCAGATAATTTTGTTAATTATGCATAGAGCACAGATTTTTATTGGTCACGATGCTACAGGAAGCATGAAGTACAGAGCTGCAAGTTATCTGCTTAGCAGGATGTTATCCAACTGAAGAGAAGAGTTTCCATTGTGTCTGATAAAGTCTTCATAATGTCACCTTCCACCCCACCACCTCTGGCTTTCAGTCTAGACTCACAAAAGCCATCCTTGCATGATCTCCTACTGTGTTCACCCCTTTACAGTATCACAGGAAGTGCCAAAGGACCAAAGTGAACCTTTACAGAGAGTTTGCAGAATGTTTACTCCTTGCAGAGAGCAGGAGTAGAGGGAGACCATTGCCAATAGCCCTAGATATGCTTTTCAGCTCTGTACCATCAATGGTATTTCTGGGCCCATGCTGGAAGGCAGCAGCATTCCTTGCTCTGCTCCAGCAGCTCCCCAGGAGGTGCTTGTTCTCCCTCCTGTCTCTGCCTTTCTTGTCCCTGGAGCAGGAGGCCTTGAAAATTGGACATCCATCATGATAGTAAACGAGTCTCATGAATACACAAGTTTTCAATTCTTAGAGTGAAAGCCATTTATGAAATTAAGAGTGCTGTTTCCAGCTACTCTGCCCTTCTGTAGTCAGATTGCCTTGTCAAGGTCTGTTTAGAATGTGACATGCACCAACACTGCAGTGTACTTAAATGCCTGTTTGAGAGTAAGAAAGGAGCAGCTAGAGTTACATCGGCTACCACCAAAAGGGACACTGGAACTAAGAAAACTGCAATCAGAAGCAGACTGTCAGTTCTGAAACTTGAAGAGCCGTAACTTCTCACCATACTCGTGAGCCCGATTTGACAGATGGAGAGAATCACGACATCTCTTAAGCTGCTCTTTCCTTTGGTCTCCCTTAAAGTTGCCAAGAATGCGTGCACATTCAGTGCACAGTACAGTACAGGCAGTTTCATAGTCAGAAAGTGCTTTGTCCTACAAAGACAGCTGAAGGTGAATTACATTGCTTAATCAAAACTCTTGTAGTCACTACTTTAAGTGCCCTCAAAGGAATAAAGTATATTAATCTCTGAAGTCAGCTTCTTCCCAGCTAAAGCTTCCTTGCTGTTAGGTAGAAAAATTGAGGAGCACATAGGTGCAGATTTAGACTAGACTCTAAACTCTAATAGCTATGCAGGTAGATAAGCATTAAAGATTATAGAATGGGATCTACTCAGTTTGAGCTGACTTTCACTATTGGAGTTCATGTCAGCATATGGCTAGATCCGCATGTAAGACTACTTTTACTAGAGAGTTTCATTATGCAAGAAATCAGTGGTTAATGAATCCTCCAGTCAGCTGTATTTACCCAAGATTCAGCTCTAGGTGAGCAGCTTCAGGCAATAAGACCTGTTTTTGTTTTGAGCAATATTTTGTCATAGGCCAAAAGAAATGCAAAAGTATTAATATAATTGTTTGTAGCATATGTTGCCAACTCATGTATTTGTCTATTAGGGAAGAGTATCCATTATTAGTTTTATCCACACATGGAAGAAAAGCAATTTGTAATAGTTTTGAGAAAATACTCTAGTGCTTTGTCTTGCGCAAAATGCTGTTAGGCATGTTTCAGGATGCCAAAACTGAAATTACGTGTAGTGATGCTTTTTGTATCATATAGTTGACCACCGGAGGTCTAATGCAAGGTCTTTCTAGAGTCCTTAATATTTTAGGATGGTGCTGTGGTAGGCTAGAACACTAGGGCAATATACTATGCTTCTGGGACAGGTCACATCTTTCTGCATTTGCCTTTTAGTGACTCATTTTGAAAACCTTGTAACTGAATAGAGCCTTTCTAATCACTTGCTTGTATGAGCCAATATAATTAATTGGTGTGCAGCACTAGAACAGAACCATATATTGTCATCTGATCAGTTGCCTTGACCTGAACCTAGGAAAGAGTAGGGCATTTGAAACTGATAACTGATTGAGTTCATTTGTTCAATAATTGTTCACCATCATTGGCTATCAGCTAAGAAAACAAATACCTCAATTAAGGAGGCTGCCTGTGGAGAATCCTGTTTTCAGACTTCCAAAAGCTATTAACTCAGAAATGCAAGGTTGCTGCCTTGTTGAACTGTGAATTCTAGAAGCATCCAAGCATTGGATTCGAGTTGACTTGTTCACACTCAGGTGTGCTTGGTCTTACAGAAGTGGTTATTAGCATTTTTATTGTGGCCTGATGCATACAGTAGCTTGCAGGAGATGTCTTTCAGTTCCTGTGGGCAAAGTAGCAGCAGTGAACAGGAAGAGACAGCGCTATGAAGCATTGTAATGCTGTGCTGTTCCTTTTCCTTTGCCTGAAGGAGAACGTTGCAGTGACTTACCACTTTGCTATTTCAAGCATCTTAAAAGTGAAGAAAATTCTTTGGTCATTAAACATACACACAGTGCCATGTTGTTGCTTGTCGGCCATGGGCCGGAGCTGCTACTATGTGATTTTATTTCATATAAAGCTTGGCTTGTTTTTAAGCCATCAGAACAGACTTGTACTTGCTACGTACAGTTCTAAAGATCTACATTAGTAATATTTCCTGGCCATTGCCTTGGTTTGGAGTAATGTGTTGTAGACCTCTTCACATAGCCTAGTCCCGCAGCCTGGGACAGAAGGTTAGAAGCTGTTCTTGCCAGCCCTTAACTGCCAAGTGCAGCATGCCTGAGCCTCGGTCAAAAGTTTATTTTGCACATATTTATTATGCTTTCTTAGGTTCAAGCATAATAACCTACTATGTGGCTCTTATGTCCCTACCGCCTTCAGAAACCCCTCAAGACTGTTTGTGGCTCAAGTGCCAGTCTTCTGCCCTCTACTGGCAAATGCCAAGTAAAAGCCCCTAGTCCAAGAGCGAATTTCACAGGGGAAGTAGAGACGCACAGCTTAGAGTAGCTCTTTTGTTACTTTGTCTGAAGACCTGCTCATCACTATTTCAACTCTTCAGTTCCCCATGTTCACCCCTACTATCCACCATAAGCAACTGCAGCTAATGTCAGTCCAGTGTTTGGTTGTGGCCACATCATGATGGATGTTATTCCTATGTTAAGGCTTTCAATAAAAAAAGACTGAAAGGCCGATTCTGACAGCCTCTGATTAGAAAGAAGGAAGTTTGCTGGAACTGTGCCACATTTTATTCTCCTAAAAAGGGAAACCTAACAAAACTAAGAAGTAGAAAGTAATTTTCAGTGTACAGCATAGAAAGTAATCTTTTTCCCTACTGGACAATCTAAGCTCTCAAAATATAGAAGTTCTCCTTCATCCTCACAAACTGGCAGGGAGTGCTATTTGCAACTATGTTCTGAGAATATGTGGCTAGAAACCCATTGTCTTGAGACAATTCATAGATCAAAAGTGCTTTAATGCTTATTCAAGTAAAGATGAATTGTTTGCTTCCTTAATTGACTGCTATGCCAGGTATTATGAACAGCGTATGCAAATTATTCCATGGCAGTTTTGCAATGCAGACTTGATGATATAAGGAAAGATACTTACATATACACAGATCATCTCTGTCTTTAAGAATCATGCTTGGTGCTAGGTCTGTAGCATCACTAATGTAAATAGATTCTAGCCTTTCTTACAAATACTACATCTGTTTTCAGCACTACTGTAACCACACATCCTTGCAATAACTACCAGTTTCATCCAAAACCCCGGCTTTTTTTGAGATTTCATTTTTTTAAAAGATTTTCAAGGCAAAAGCAATATCACGTCTTCACGAAGATAATTTTGCTGGACTAGCCATGAACAGGGAAGGGCTGGGAAAACGAGTGCAAGTTACTCAGCTGCTTGGTTAGTTTGTAGAGTGTTTTCCTCTGCTTCTGTTCTGGGGGATAATACGAAATTTAACTTGTAGCTAAATAATCATGTTTAGAAGTTAGTAGGGGAAAGTCTGCGTGATTGGTGTTTGGAATACTGTTGAAATACATAGTTTTTACCTTGTACCATTATTAGACTATTTGAATAACTATACCTTTATATGGAGATACACACAGTATTAAAAGTAATTGGAAATCCTTTGAAGCTGGCAGTGTAGCAACTGTTAAGTCTATCTGTTCTCACCAAAACACTAAAATTGGCAGCAGCGTTAAGAACAGGCTCTCTGGAACATAATTTTGAAGCTACAGTAGTAGAAAACAACGATCATTCGAGAACTTAACATGCTGGAATTACTACTGGATGCTGCACTCAGTAAGTTTACATAACCACTTCTTTGAAAAAGGCAATATTGTCAAACAGTAGGCAGACTCATGTTTCATGAGGATTTTTAATAGCAACGCTACTGTGGTTTATCCAGTCATTGCATTAACAACAGCACTTGTGGGCAACTATTTTCTCCTAAGAAAATCCAAGTGCTCAGTCCCCGTATTGATTGCTGCACAGAAAGGGTACATCAAGGAGCCCACTCAAGGAATGTCCTTGCAGCATCAAGGCTCAGATCCAGCTACAATGATGATGGGCTGCTCCTGTTCTTGCCTCATTTGATCCATCTGCACCCCGTGCCATTCAAAAGGCTGAAACAAACCCACAACTAAGCTTGCTTTTTTAAAAAAAGAAATTGAAAGCAACAGTACTGGAACTCCAGCATGCCCTCCACTTGTTTATCCTGTACAGTATTTCTTGGCACTGTTCATTAAACTCTAAATACGTTCTGATGTTGGTGAACTTAAACAGCTCTGCTTGTTTTCAGCATTCTGTTCATGAAACAACATTAACAAGATTTCCAGAGATGCGTAATGAACAGTAGCGTACTGCAAGTAGTATTTCCGTTAGCAATCCCAGTCTCAGCTATTTTCACCCATCCATTAGGAAAACTGGTTATCTGCGTTACAGTTTTACTGTTGAGACATGGTATGTTCCTGATCTGATGATTATGATCATTTTCTTTTTAGAGAGGAGGAGAATGAGGAAGGTCCCTATGCAACTTCTTCGTATCACCAGTAGAAGACAGATGTGATGGCCTGAAAACTTTCCATGAAATCAGTTCTTAAAGAACTAAATGGTCAATAATTCGAAACCCAAGTCTTTTGGACTCATCGTCTTGACGTACTTAAAACAAGTCATGAATGGGTAATTGCACTGAAATTATGACCTCTTCTGCCTTCCATAGGTTGATGTTCTTATGCTATATCAACAAAGGCTTTAAGCCTTCCAAAACTAGCAATGGCCTTTATACCCCTTCTGTGCAAACTGTAGCATGGTAGCAACAATATATCCTTGAGGTCACCTTTATGCAGGATGCTGATCTTTAGTAAAGATTTTGTAAATACTTGTTAAAGTGAAATTTGTTTTAAGTATTTAAAAGCATTAAATAAGTTTGCTTGTAAAGGACAAACTATGAAAATAACAGAAATTTACTTATTCTGCAGACACAGGCAAGTTTGCTGTGAAAGTTTTGTCTGCTTCAGGGCTGTAGAACTTGCCTCTGAACTCTGTGTGTATGTCTGTGTGTGGTCATGGTGTATTCCTAGAAAGGGGAATTCTACTTGTTTTGAAGAGTTAAAGCCTTCACGGTTAAACAATTGTTTGCGAATTGGATTTCTGCTAATAAAAGGGAAGAGTTACAGCAAGAGATTTTTCTTTGTGAGATACAACATTGGAATATCAGATGTGTGTTCTTGTGTGGTTATATTTTGTGTGGTTTTAATTTAATAAATACAGAAATACTGATGTGTCTGTTCATAATGAAGTCAGCTTGGTTCTAGTCTGGTGTTTGTGAAGAATGGTTTGTCTAGTTACATGAGCTATTAGATGCTAATTTCAGGGCAAATAACATCCTTTACCTTTACCATACAGCTCACCCTCCTAAGTGAGATCTGTAAGGACTGTTTGATCTAGTTGAGCAGTCAAGAAAACTGTGTTAAGGTGGATGAGAGCCACGCTGGTCACCTTCACTGTGCTGAGCAGAGATGCCAGTACTCAAGTCTGCAGGGGGACCCCACCTGAAGTTCAGGAAGGCAGAGTGCAGACTGCATTCACTTTGCCCTGAAGTTAATGTATTAGCAAATTCTTGTTAAGCATCCTACAATTTTTCCTTAAGTATTCAATAAGCTTGTCAGTAAAGAATTTCCGGATCCCCACTGTGACAGATGCCGTTCCCTATATATCAGCTCATTTATATAGTTTATTGCTCCATCAAAGCAAAAACTTTTTGCAATATGTTAAGATGGAAGCAATATAGAAAGTTACATTAATTTACTAAAACTAGAAATAAAACCGAAAAGCCAGACAGGGATTGGTGTTTCCCTAGAGCTTCCAGGAACTCAGAGGTGTTAGGTTCATTCAGATCATCTCTAGCTCTGGTCCTAAAGAGGTCTTCAGTGGCACACAAATTAACAGGGACAGGGAAAGCTTAGAGTGAATAAAAGGAAGCATTGATTTTTCTTGAAGAGACTGGTGAACTAGTTTTAGGTCTGGTATCTTTCTCAAGTTGAGATTTGTACCTGTTCGTTACAGGATAGTAATTTCTGTTGTTGTCAGTAAATTTCAATAGGACACTACCAGAGCCAGAATAAACTACTTTTCCAAAGGTGCCCCAAGCTTCAAGCCCAGTTATATTTTATAATCCTACAGGAAAATGTAATCCTTTTCTACCAAAGACCTGCTGTTGGAACACCCTCACCTATCCAGCACAGGCAGGACCAGGGTGCTTTGCTGAGCAGGTCAGCAGCGCAGCTTTCCTCGCACAGCGAGCACCCCTCCTGCCAGCCCAAGGCAGAGCCGCTTCATTCCATCCTTCCCTTGAGCGCTGCTGTGCTCGTGGGCTGGAGGACCTTCAGGACAAGCAACAGAGGATCAGTGACACTGTTTACATCTACTTTTCCTGACCAAGAAAGCCATACAGAAGCGCAAGGGAAGAAGCAGCTGTGCCAGCCTGGAGACATGGATGAGCAGAGACCCACAGCTGCACACCCTTCCCCTCAGACACAGGCAGATTTCAGCCCAGCAGCACCCTGGTGGACCCACAGTATCTCTGGCAACCCCACTGTACCACTGCTCAGCGTGGCATCCAGTGCAAAACCATTAGCATAACCCAGCAGAGACACGTAACCCTTCTGCTCCACGCAGGCAGGAAGGATTTCGACGCCACCATTAACCACAATAAAGGCTGCCTGCAAGAGGCCCTACCTCGCTGCCCGCGGCCCCAGAGCAGGGCTCTGCTCACCCTTCATGGTACCCTGAGGGCACGCTGCTCGGCACCAGGCCAGAGGGGACCTTCGCTTTGCTCCCACTTCACCATCCTTGGCACTTCCAGTCCTGTTTACCAAGACCTGCCGCAGCCGCTCTCTCCCACCCTGGGGGGAGGCTGCGCTGCATGGCCGTGGGGCCTCCCAGCGGGCTGCATAGGTAAAATATATTTAGAAATTGCTTTACTGTGCCTCTGCAAGTTTCTCACACGCCTCCATTGGCATGAGGTCCTGTGTCCCCACGCCACTGCTGCGTGGCCGGGCCACAGCCCTGTGCACACACACACCTCCCGTCCGGCACCTGATGGACCCCGTGTCTGCTCAGCCCTGAGGAGAACGGAGCAGATGAGAAAAGGGTGCCTGGAAATAGTCTATCTGTAATATAGTCAGAGTAATTCAAGGTGGAGTTTTCCTATTCTGTAAAAAAGGTTCTTAAGACTCTGAAATAACTAATGTTTTAATATCTTAATCCACATTGTCATATTATTACTCAATAAAATGACTGGGTTTCCTGAACACTTTATATATTATTTATACATTATCCTGTATGTTTTGCTTCTTACTCTGCCTTTATTCTTCGTACACTTGTAACTTCATTCTTTGTTTCTATATTTCTACCACAAGGTGTGGTTTAGGGTTGGAATGGGGCAATTTCAGGCAGAAGTGAAGCACACCAGTGCAGGTAAAATTCCATGTTTTGCACTTATTCTATGGGGGGGAAACCTGCAAGGTTTTTTTACATATTTCTTCAGTCAAAGCTTAAAAAGTCAAAACTGGGGCAGGTTTGGACTAGGATGTTTTTAAGTGAAATGCGGGACAGAGCCGAGTTAATGATGAGTTTTCATTTGCAATGTGTCTGGAGGCTACTTAACCCCTGTCCGTCCCTCTAACTCAGCCATCCGGTGCTGCAGCTGCATCGAACATTCCCGGAGCGGGGCATCCCCCTTCCCGCAGGCATCGCGCTGAGCTCCTATTGCTCCATGCTGCAGGATGGCCTCAGAACGCTGGGCAGCAGAGAGAAAAGATGCATTCTCTTAAACACACAAAAGCAGCCTTTTACTACTGTAGCTTGTAGTAAAGTGTTTAATAAAGTACAGTATCAGAAACAATAGTCTAATAGAAAAGCTCAAAAGGTGAATACCATATCTGTTTTACTAGTTATATTTTCAGTGACAGTTTAGGGAGTGAAGGATTTCTGGAGAATCCAGCAGAGATACAAACAACATAGAAACTGGTTTTTGTCAGTTTAGAACCAGAGATGTGCAGGTGCTGAAAATACCTTTCTCACCAGGAAAAAGGAAAGCACTGACAGAATGTGATTTACTAATTACGTACTAAACACACAAGCAGCAGATGTCCAGTGCTCATGTGCTCCAAGTGTTCCCTTCAAAAGGAGGACTGAACTGTAGTGCAGGCTGAAACTGGCGTCACTCTGTTTTATTTTATTTAGCATAAATTGTAGCATGTTAGAAAGGCAGGGTGATTCATCAGGCTGGCTGTGTTTTACTGTCTAGTTCTGAAAGGTGTGATTTACCGATAGATGCTCATTTGGGTCCCAGCAATGAAACCAGTATTTGAAGCATTCAAATAACAAGTTTAATGGGCTTAGGCAGGACGGGAAGTGAATCTAGTCTGAAGAATGTAGCTGAGATGATTGCTCATCTGTCTGTCAGAGGGCTTGCTCTGTTCTCAGCTACTCATCAGGTTGGTCTAATTGGTTTATGTGTGTACCCCAAGTGGTGTGCAGCAGCAGGGCAACCACAGACCAGGTCTGAGAACATGCATACTCTGAACTACAATCAGGGCACACCCGGTGTTTGGACTTCTTTTTCTCTTCTTTCTAAATTATGTCATCTATCCTTTGTTCAAGTTAATAAATTTGCAAAACCGAGATGTTAAAAAATACTGCACTAGCCTTTTTGTGGACACAAACTCTTCATAATCACCGGTTGCTAGTTGATGACATCTTCCCATAGGACTCCTGCACAGACTCCTGAGAGGCCACAGTATGAACCTAACTTCCAATGAAAATGAAAAATATTATTATGTTACTCATTATATTGGCAGGAGAATAAAGTCTGGTGGTTTTTTAAAGCAGCCATTGAGGAATGGAAGTTTGTCCTTTTATTTTA
>KZ505660.1:688518-721278 GCA_002844005.1 Limosa lapponica baueri
GTGATACGCAGGCAGCGATGTACTCTTTGTATGCTAGAAAGCATTTATTGGCTTTCAACAGTTTTCAAATAGATACGCTGTTATACCCCATTGCTATCACATTCATTTAATATTTGTTACCAAAAAAGTTCTGTTAATAATGTCCAGCTGATAATTTATGTTTTGCAAGTATTCCAAAGTTTACTTTGGTTGGTTAAGAAATGTTGCTCAAATCTCCTCCTCTTTAATCTCCAGCTGTGCTGAGAAAATGAGGACGGAACCGATCAGCCCATTTAACATTTACAGAACTTTGTGCTGTGAGTCAGCATCTCCCTTCAATGGCCGGCAGATACCGACCTCTGCATCAGCCAACATTTTTTGACTGTATCAATCTCAGAATTACCATGCTTTTAAAAAAACAATCAGAGCAGGGATAACCTCATTCTCAATGAAGAACCTATAACTAAAGAGAACAGGGCTTTCCTGGGGTTCATTTAGACAAATGACTGCTGCAGGGGATAAGTCTCAGACTTACATCTTCGTGAACTCAGTTTAAAATTTACTTGTCTAAAAACTTCCTTACCTTTGATCTTGCCTCATGAGTTCTTCACACATACAATTTTTCATTCACTTAAATGAAAAAATCTCACAAACCATTCTTCAAAAATTCTTTAAATTGAGGAAGAAGAGTGAGGGCGACATTTTGTTTCTTTTTTCATTCTTTAGGAGGTACCAAATTCTTGGCTAATGATAGCATATGTGTGCCCAAAAAAAGTTTTCCAAAATAATACTGACAGAAACAGACCAGAAGTCAGCAAATACACCACAGCCTTGATATTCAGAAATGCTGAGATATGATAGGTTAAGTTAAGCCTTTCTGAAAAGAAGGGCCCATGTTCCTAAAAACATCTCTAGTTGCAAACGCAACATGACTTGAATGGCTTTCCTTTTTTTTTTCTTTTCTTTAAAGAAAGTAATGGCTATTTACACTTGTTATCAAGCTACTCGCATCAGGAATTCAACTAATTATGCATGCACAATCATTAAACGGTGCACCAAGAGAATGCTTATACTTGCTGAATGAAGCAACAATGGGGAGAATATAGCTCTGTGATGTGAAAGACGGTTGCAGTGCCAAAGATGGATCAGTTGCTAAGGACACTATAGCCCAAGTCATAGAATACTACATAAAGAAATAAAAAAGGGTCAAGAAAAAAAAAAGGTATTAGGATTTAAAAACAAGATTTCTAGATATAAAAATCATATTAAGATTAATGAATAATGGGTAAATTATTTTCAAATGTTTTATTCAGAGAACTATGAACTATTTTCTAATAATGCCCTTTACATAGTTGCATCTATAGAAAGCTAGTGGAGTGACAGCAAAAAGATGTAGCATTAAAAGAACTTTCCATCAGAAACGGTTGGTTTATCTACAAAATTAAACCCAACATAAATAATAAATCAAAGAGAACATTACATAAACATTCACCCTATCAAATAAAAATTTGGAATCAGAATTTGGCGCTTTGGGTTGATCTGTGAGTGTAGGAAAATGCAGTATATGCAGTCAGTGTACGGAGCACTACAGCTCTTCGTTTCTGTCTAGAAAGTTGTCAGTACAATGTCAACAGAGCATTTCTAATGATATCCTCAAATTAAGAGATCATAAGTCATTGAGCTGGGAGTTGGGGAAGCTATACTAGTTTTCTACGGGTCTGGCAGCCACTAGCTTTTTACAGGCTGCCATATATGCGTTTAATTACATCAGCCTCTTCTTTGTCCAGGATGCCCTTGTCCACGTAAGCATCAGCTTGCTGATCAATGAAATCTCTCAGCTTTGAAAGATCATAGTCTGAAAAATAAAAATTCATTTGCACAATGAGTCATTGCCATTCTACTGCTTCACCTAAGAAACAATGTCATTGTAAAGTTTATCCAACATGAGAATTGACTACAAGTGCAACTTGTGAAAACAATTTAAAAAACCAACACACCTGCACAAAGTCTTTTTACACATCATGGTACTTTTAGTATTCAAGAGGAATAATCATCTCTGCTTTTGACTGATTCATGGCAAATGCTAAAGTAAGAATATTTTCTGGTCAAGAGATGTGATGTTCCAGTCTGCATGGCAAAAGCTGTTGTTAAACCCAATTATCTTCCCAACGGTCATGGATTCAAAAGGAAGTATTAACTTGACCGTTTCCTATTGAAATCCCAGTAAAATGCCCACTTACTATAAACACCTGTAGTGAAAACTCAAGAAAGCAACTTCCTGAAAATAAATCAAAATAAGTATTTACCTTGATACAGAACATAATATCCTGACATGAAAAATACTGCAGTCTTTATGAGAGTGTTAGTGTCAAAGTAGTCCTTGACAATCTCTGAGTGTCAATCTGCAACACCGCGCTGAAAGACCCTTGCTCCTTTGCCCATAGATGCTTCCATCTATGCAGCAGCGTTCGCACTGTATACATTCAGTAGACTTTTCCTATGCTGGAAGACACCACTGTTTTCCGTTAAAAGAATTCTACTTTGAAACAATATAAAAAGGTAACCTATTGTGTAGTTGTAACTCTGCAACAGATCCAGTATATTCACACAAAAACGCAATACAAGTTTCAGTTACATAATTTACAGAATAAAATATAAAGCTTCATTCGTTAGAATCACAAGTTAGTACTTTGGAAAACATCAATGTCTTAGGGTTCATATTAAGCTAAATGAATTAATTTCTTTCACAAAACCAGATACATCCTGAATTTTTCAGTGTAAGTTACTCCACAGACAGAACCTTCAGAATATATTAGTACTGATTTTGTAATGTACTTCAGTGTATGTCGCCATACAGCAAGAAGTGGAAGGATCTTCTTTCAAACTGTGCTTTCTTAACAAACCAGACAATAATGACTTTCTGCCATTTTATGGTTGAGTGACCAAAATTGGATAGAAACAGAAAGACATTAAGAAGTAAACTAATACCTGCGATCATTTTTATAATGGTATAAGGCAATTTCAAGTGAGTAATACAGAAAATTGATATTCAAAATGCCCCACTCCTGCCGGGGCGTCCTCTCTCTATTTGATTTAATAGGAATTTTTCTATTTGCTGTACTGAAGCCAGGATTTCACGTCTGGTCTGTTACCAGCGTTACTTATGAGAATGTAACCTGTTTGTCTCCCCATCCTATCTGAGTAATAGGGATAAATAGTACCCAGCAATTTAATAATAAGGTTGTGAGATTTCATCCATGTTGCGGAATGAGAGTCTCCAGTGAAATACACCATAGAATGGAAATGAATAGAAGAACAAATACTAAATTAATATAATATCCACTTTATTCACATCAAAATTCCTGAGCTTATTTTCCTTCTAGAATAGTATTTACAGCTCTAAGACCATTTCATGGAGACGTGAAGGTTTAATTACTAAACATTCTGTATGAGATTACAACCATTATGATATCCAGTTCTGGATAATTTGTATATCTCATGGCAATTTAATTTGTTTTTTTCTAGAAATTGGTAAATGTTAATTTCTAATACTTATTTACAATCTATTAATTTGGACAAGTAATTAGAAAAATCAGCTTTGGTTTATATTCACCACAACAGCTGCAGCATTACATTGAGCTTTGAAACTGCTACAGTAAATGAAGTTAGGTCTTATTTGCATATTCAAATCAAGCCATTTGCCATTGCAATTAATTATAGAATTTACTTTCATTCCTAAGCAGCTACTGTTAGTGTTATGAAACTATAAACTACCTAAGTATTTTGTGAAAAATCTGAAGTTGCTATCTGTGTGCATTATTTAAATGACTGACAGTTACATTCTTTGGAGACTAACTGGAACAGAACACCCGACCCATACCCAGCAGCCGGCGGCTACTGGTAGGAGTGATGCTAATTTACACCGGGGAGGAGCTGGTCTTAAAGAGCATTGGTTTCAAAGATCAAGCCAGGTCTGGGAGATACTAAGGACATGCCCACAGAGCCTATAGCTCGTATGTAAGCAGAACAAACTTTGGACACAAAAGCTAGTCAGGCCAAAATCTAGACTCTTGATATGTTTCTTTTAAAATCAGCCAACCACTCAAATTTATTTGCCTCCTTAATAGGCAATTGATATTTTCAAACTGGGAAAATGCAAATTAACATTTCCAGGGTCATTAGTCATTGCATGAGTAATAATTTCTACTGAAATTCATACAAAGTTAAGAATCTACAAACATGCCTGAAGAAAACCTAAACCTCTTCAAGTATATTCAGTGAGTAAAACAATCCATGAATAGGGGTGGAAAAGACTGGCCATTTTATTCCACAAATTACTTTGTGAATCACTTTTCCACTAGGTCCCAGGTGGAAGTGGAGAAATGATTGATGAGCACACCAATACCATCTCATCTTCTGAAGAAACACAGCAGAATGCATTCACGGTTAGACAAGCCTACACTGACTGCGCTTCCTTAACTTCATCCCAGGAGAACTGAATTAGCATTTTACAAAAATAAAAAGTATGGAAAGGCACAATAAAGATAACGTATCAGAAGAGTAAGAACACTATTCTAATTTTGTCATAACTTACACTCACTTTAAGGTGCATTTCCATTGCCAGAGGACAATAAAGATATTTTAGTGCAAATGAAAATCCATCTACGCAGCAAGTGTACATCTTAATGCATTCACAGGCAGATAAAACGCTATTGATCTGCAGTCACAGCCATTTTCAGACTGCAGTAGCGCAGACGAAAGGTTATTATGAGGAGGAATGAAGGGCTGCCCAGTCGCTATGTGCGATACAGAGAAATGATCAGACATGACTGAGATCTAATTACTCTAATGAGTACATTGATAAACTGAAACATTTATTAGAACTGGCAAGAAAACTCTTGAGCAAACGTGTCTGTCGCTAATTGCCATCGCTGCCATTCTATGGAAATGATTTTAAGAGGGTAAAAATGAAAAAAAAAAAAAAGAAGTCCTTCCTATTACAGCGTTTGTATCTAGGAAAAGGAATGTGTTGTGCTGTAGGCATGCACTCATCTCTGGAACGTAATTCATATATACTTCAGCTCACAGAGAGGGTGGTGAGATTGCCCAGGGCTAATCTCATCTCAGATCCCTTCTGCTTGGCTGGTGCAAGAAGGATCCTTCTCGCCAGGCGCCGGTCATGCCCCAGGGATGGATCCCTTGGCAAGGAACCTTCACTCACAGAGCGGGTGACGGCAGAAGACCCAGCAATGGCAGGGAGAAGGGACAGAAGGCTGGTTTTATGTTAGATCTTGAGGGCAAACATGATAAAGATCTGTGAAAAATAAGCTAGAAATCCTGCTGCTGTTAGCTCGCTCCCTCCAGCTCTCATACCGCCCTGCCTGCAAGGAAGAGTCTGATGGCGGGGCAGCTGGTGAGCACACCCTGTGCAGCTGCTTCAGTCACTGCTCCCCTTCTACACAGCTCTGGTGTGAGAGCTACAAGCCATTAGAGTTGACCTGGGCTGTAATCCCGTATGTTCCAGTGCTAGCAACGTAAATTTGTATCTTAACTATTTATGGTTAAGAAACAAAACCTATTGCTTTTTGTGATGGCATGTGCAGTGCTAGCTAGATGCACTGAGCTTTTTTAGGCACATCCAGACATTTAAAATGTATGTCCAGACATTTACCTCATGTATAAAATCATAATTAAAAGATATGTTGAACTAAGAAATGAAGCACTAGACAAAACCAATGTAATGCTACCTGGTGACATGCAGAGCACCGTGACTAAATGGGCAGCACAGGACTAACTTCTCGCGGGTTAGTCACTGGGTTTTGTGGCCAACAGCTGTTTGAGCCACTTTACATGAATTTGCCTTAGTTTACTTTTTTCATTAACTGATTTAACTTTCACATCACCTGTATTTTTTAACTCTTAACATCACTAATTATCACTATAATCCAGACAAGCTCAGTTTCACATGGCTATTATTTAATTTACAATGCTAAGTTACATAACACAATTCAAATTACATGCTTTGTAATGTATATGGTGCCCATCCCAATGTCAAGGCTTTTTACTTCATACCTTCTTTGTTACCTTGTTTGTTGTGTTTTTTTAGCCATTCTATGTTCTTCCTGATTGCTTCCAAATATGCCTCAGCTTTCCCTAGAGGAAAGGATGAGAGAGAAATCAGGCATGTACACCAATGACTGATGCAGCTTGCTTAACTGAGTGAAGTTGGTCACGGCAAAGGCAGATTAAAACTATTCTTAGTTTCTGTTTAAAACCTGAGTCCTGTCAACCTCAGTCAGGCAAAATTCCCACAGATGGCTGCAGGTTTTGTCTGTGCAAGATTAGTCATCCACAAACTTAAGATCATGGCTTTTTTCAGCTGTATACATAACTTTTGGTGGTATCCACAGATACTGCATACGTGGATTAAAGGCGACCTGTAGCTTTTTGATCATAATAATTGTTCATCAAAGATGAAGCTGTTAAGACAGCACGGAATGACTTAAATAAGACTGAGAGCTTTGAGTATTTCATATACAAAGTGTTAGAAAACTCCTCCATTTAGTAGTACTAACAGCATACAGGAAATCTAAGATTGTGTTGTTTTGGAAAGACAGCTGAAATACAGCTACTTACGTTTACTGAGAAAAAGGATGTATTAAAATTACCACGATAACTCCTTGTTATAACTGAAAATTTAAAGTGATGGCTATTTTTGGACCAGAAAGCACACAGACAGAATTAGTTCAAGGATTACCTAATAAGGCCCCTAAGGAAATATTCCAGCTAATGGATTTTGAATTCTTAACTTGGCTGGAGTTTTATTGATGTAATGTTCTTACATTTGTCAAGAAAAAAAAACCCTAGTGTGATTAGCATGTAGTAGGCTGCTGCTGCCAACTATGCATGTCTGGTCCCATTAATAAGTGGATACAGTATTAGATATACTGTAATTTTTGAGCTGGGAGTGCAGAGTTAGCTTTAGAGTAAGATACTCTATGAAAGAGAAAAGGGCATTGCATGATGAGACAAAGAACTAAATACTGATCCAATTTAAATTTCTAAAAAGCTATTGGGCTGAATATTTTTCTAAAGGTAAAGGAAAATAACCCAAACCAAATTGAACATACAGATCTTCAATAGACAGGCAAAATATGTTATTTACCACTTCCCACGGGTACTGAGATTATTTTTCTTTACAGTGAAATTAGACACCCATCTTGAGCTATTTTCTCTTCTATGCTCAACCAACCACTGCTGGAAAAAAATGCCTTCCTTCCCCTCAGTGAGTTTTTCATCCACGCACAAACCTAGAATGAACCCCCTCTTGTCTTTTAAGTTTATGCACCAACCACTTCTACTTCTAAAATTTACTTCTAGTACAAGCTGAGAGAGACAAAAAGTTATATTTAAATATTTAAGAGCTGTGCTGGACACCACAGAAAAGCTTGGTTATACAAGACTAGCTGAAACTACAGCAGTGCTTGTCTTTGGTCTTTGGGACACAGGCTCTGAAGTACAGTGTAAGAAGGTACATTGTCCTCTGCAGATTTGGTACAGCAAATTTTTGAGATATAGCAGCTGATTTGCACCCCATGGACAGAGTGACTTCAGCCAGTGGGATAATAAAAGTACTACTGTGCTAAGTTTGCTTATTGAGACACTAGCTTACTATAATAGGTTTTCAAAGTTTTGTAAAAGAGGCTAATTGCTGATGACCCTTAACCTCTGGCAGTGAGTAATGCAAATTGTTTCACTTCACAGAATTTTTCAGTACCTTTCAGTACCAGCCTGTTCTAACACAAACTAGAGAAATCAATGGGCTCACTCAGAATACTGAATATCCTGATGATCTGATTTCACTGAAAAGTCACAGATGCAAAGAAGCAAAATCTCTCTGCGCTACTGTGTCAAAATGCATTTCATATTGCCCTCAAAAGGGGATATGAATTCTGTGAGAGTATGGCCTTACTGAGCATGGGATATAGTTTCATATATTTAGAAGCAGACAAATGAGTACACTCCCAAATCAAGCTGCTGTGTGCTGACTCCCAGTAACTATAAACTGAAGATATTTATGCTAACACAAGGGAAAAACAATACCCAAAGACGGGAGAAGATTCCAATCACTTGGAGTGTACATATGTAGCAAAAGCAATAGCTATTTTGTACCTCTGGGCTCTTCACTGTTCCCTGCTGCATTCTGGTCTTCATTTTTTGTAGAATCCTTTGAGATTTCATATTCCTTTTCCATTTTAGCTGCTTCTTCCTTTGTACTGTCTGCTTCTTCACTACTCTTGTCTAAAGAAAAAACAGCAAGAAGAATTTTGTATCAAATGTACCAAAACCACTTCTAAATCACATCAATACGATCCTTAGGAAGTACAACATTTTGACGGATGATTGAGGAAGAACCTCATTGGAGTCTGGTTTGAATTGGTTTATAAAGGTCGTCTCTAGCCCAGACCTCTGGAAACAGGAATGCCTGTTTCTGCTCTTACAAACAGTAGCTGAATACAGGTGACTACAATGCAATAATATGTAGTTCATAAAGGCATATTCCTTTGTCCAGAGAAAAATTATAGGAAATTTTAATTCACTAAATCCAAAGTTGACAAAGAATGACTTTTTAAATTATTATTTAAGTCTTAAGAAGCATTGATACAGCTTGCTTTGGTATATATATAATGCCCAGACTCCTCTAAAGAAAAGGACAGTGAATATACTTCCCAATGTTTGGACAACTAAGTAAAAATTCCTATCTTGTTGTGTGTTTAGAAATCCAAATTTCAGCTAGTCTTGTATAACCAGCAGGTCCTTGAGGGACTGTATCTTTAACTAGCAGCCTGGCTTCTAAAGCGATTAGCATGTTTTTAACTGAATAGGTTAAAAAAATGTGGTGTTCCAGAAAAGAAAATTGTAGAATAAGTACCTGCTGGTAGCTTTGTTCCGGTTTTAGTGGAAGGGTTCTCAAGCTTCTTCTTTGTCTGTTCAGCTATCATTGTATCTAAGTTTTCTAGAAATCAAGGCAAAACAAAACCCCAGTTATTCTTCAACAGACATGATGCAGAATCTATATTATATTCCCCACAACATAGTTTGAATAGTGAGTAGAAATTTAAAGGAACGGTTTTCATCCTTGCCTCTGAAGAATTAATGCAGAGCCAACACTAAGAGAATAAACAAATAGGAATATGGAACTGATCAATCTTATTAAAAAAAATTAACTACCAAATCATGACAATAGGTGTACCAAATAGAGCCAATACTCATAAAGACAGTAAATGTGTGCATATATATTGTAATTAAGTCATGTAAGTCACAAAATATAGATAGCAGTATCTATGATAGTATATATTCAGTATATAACAGTGTCTATTTGGACTAGATGATCTCCAGAGGTCCCTTCCAACCCCTATCATTCTGTGATCTGTAACAATTTTTTCTGATGAAAGCAATGAAAGGGTTTAATTAACTTCACAAAGTATACAAGACTATGAAATATGTGCTTCATCCTGGTGGTAAAATATTATCCCAAAGTGCTCATCTGTCTGGATTTTATATGGTTTCATTGGAAAAGAAGTCTAATAAAAAGTTTTAAATTATATTTAGATGAAATAAATATGTAAATTGAACTGAATATTAAAACAAATATTTTTTAAAGTTGCTGAAGTCAAGCATTTACCTAAAAACCCATTAGGCAGCCATGGCCATGTATACAGCTCTAGAAGTCTAGAAAATGTTTTCCTATGCAAATTTCAGGGCTGAACTCATCTAATTTGAAAGTAAAAGCACCTTTTCATCAAGAGGATATTTCAGATATAAACATTGTAAGCTTATGGGGGGAAAAAAAAGCCCTTTTAATACAACACTTAATAGATATCACAAATAAAGATCATCATAAAATCTGCCATTTTTCTTCAGTCACATTATGGACATGGTGTAGAATTTTCTTTCCCTTTATCGCCTATTTTAAAGGTCCAGTTTAACACGGATCCAACATTTGACAGATGTCAGCTATTAGTGGGGTATTTCTGAGCAACTTCATTTTGAATTGTCAATATTCCCTTTATATAAACAGCTAAAATATTCAGTATGAGATGTGGTAACCGTGGCAGAATAGATATTATAGAGCCAGTAAATATTTTAGATCATATCTTCTGTGTAAGGCTCACATTTTAGCCATCAGCCGAGGAGCATCTTTTTTCCGTTGGAAAGATACTCAGCACTGAAACCTAAAGATTAGTTTTTTAGCAAGCACATTTCTCATCGTGGCAGATCACCATAAGCAATTCTGCCTGCCATCTGATGAGAAATCACATAATCCTGTCTGCCTGAGTCCTCTATATTTTGTGATTTACATAAAATTAAAATTTAAAGAGTTTTTGTTGGCACCCTGCCTCACTGCACCCTGTCAATTCTATATCACATTAGGGTTTTTTTTTATGAAAACTATTTTCATTTGGTACATATCCTTTTAATGTGATTTCTGAACTTGCCATATACCCTAAACTAAACTGGTCTGGGCTGGGTTACAAGCTGGATCAGACATACTGAAGAAAAAACAAGCTAGAATTATAGTGGTGGTATTGATGCCTCACTAATCACTTGATCCAAAGCTTATTGAAAGGACTATAAAAATTCCTTTCAGCTGAGCTTAAGATACTATTTTTTATCCTGAATCAGTACCATACTAGTATTCCAGCACAAATATAAGGATTTCTCTGTTGCAAGAGACACAGTTTTTAGGATAAGATTATACAGCTAAGAACCAAAAAAATTTGTAAACTCTAGTGAATAAATTCTTCTTATTCACTAATTCATCCAAATGCAGAAATGTCACTGACTTTAGACCTTAACCCAGAAAAAACTATTAAATTAGGCTTATTTTTAAGTGTAAACATAGTATTTAAAAACAAATAGGAGTATTTTAATGTTTAAAATACCACATGTATATAAGTGCATTGATTCATAAGTGCCTTTCATGTTTTATCTTAAAAGTGTCTGCATTTAGGCACTGCTGCAGTAAGCTTGTATTAGCAGAAAACAAAAAGACTCCACCACAAGACAGATTTATAACCTGCTTAGACACCTTTAGATTTAAATGCCTGCATACTGATAGTATTATTAAACAAAAAAAATATTAAAAATTATAGTATTATTTTTAAAATGTTTTTGTTATGCTGCTAGACTGTAGTGTTAAAAAAGTTGTACACATACCCACATACAGCATGTGCCACTGAAGGCAACAGGATTTATACTCCTCCATTATTCAGTTACTTCTATAAATCCCATCAGGAATTCTACAGTTTCTCTGAGTCTTTTGATTTGGCTAACAATTTCATTTGAGGTCAATGGCAACATACATTGTAACATGGTAACATTCATTGTTATCCAGCCATATGCATTAAACCTCTACATCTCTATATGAAGTATAATATAGCACTGCTGACCACTAATAATCCAAGCTCTGGCACTAAAGCCAGACTGAATGTGGTAACAACTATATTCCATTTTCAAAGCTTTATTTTGTCAGTAAAGTTATGGACAAGTTTATATGACAGGCCTTTTAATAAGGAATACATTTTACAGGAGAAATATTGGAGCTCTCTTGCTAGCTGGATGGCACATCAACATAAATCTCAGGATTTCATAAGCAGCCGTATCTTCCGCGTGGCAGAGAAGAGTTAACTATGTAAGCCTGTTCATGTTTATGGGGATCATCTGGTGTACCTACGTATATATTGTAGAGAGAATATTACCAGAGAATCCCAATTATTCTTGAACAGGATTTATTGCCCTTTTTTTTCCCCTTCAGAATTGTCTTTAACAGTTGGTATTGTTTCAAAACATGTTTGTACTTGCCATATGTGGCTAGGCCAGGGCTGAACAATGTTTGCTCTGAGTTACACTGATGGAGTGAGTCATCTTCTCAACCGAGATGTGCCTGGCCAGCAGCTAAGCAACTGCATGTCGTATCTGGAAGTCTAACAAGAATTGATTACCTTTCCGGTATCGTTTCCCTAGCAACATAATTTTTACAGAGGAAGAGTTCAGAAAGGTACTGACCTTTCCACAGAGATGGCCACTTATTTGAAATGGCACTAATTAAAGCAACAGAACAATAACTACTGAGCTAATGGAAGTGACCTACGTTGGTAAAATAGGTCACTCCTCTGGCGGCCGGCTTTCCGCTGAGCAGCATAATCTCATCACTCGAGCCAGACACCAGGAGTCAGAAGATCTGGTTTCTGCCTTGCCTCACTTTCTAACTTGCTTTTGATCCGGGCTGACTCGCTGAAGCGCTCATGCTGCAGGGGGGCTCCGATTTTGAGTAGGCCTTCATTCTAAAATGTCCTAGGCCCAGTTTCTACAGGCACTACACACTGATAGATCCTATTAATTGCATCTGAAAATGCAAATTCCCAGCACTTCTGAAATTCTGGCATCCTTTGAGTTGGGCATTCAAAAATCTGAGTCACATAAAAGCAGAATGCTTATCTTTCCTCTGTTAGAATGCATTGCGATAACACCCTTTAAATCCATGGAAAAAGATACTATGTGAAAAAATATTCCAAATTAAAATACTTCGTTCTTATTAGAGAGGCAGAAACC
Organism: Limosa lapponica baueri; assembly: GCA_002844005.1. Classification (NCBI taxonomy): domain Eukaryota; kingdom Metazoa; phylum Chordata; class Aves; order Charadriiformes; family Scolopacidae; genus Limosa; species Limosa lapponica. The sequence continues at coordinate 701,113 of KZ505660.1, forward strand.
AAGGTATCCATCCAAGTATTTAACAGAATTGGTAATGGAAGCCTGAAATAGACCCTTCTCTAAAGACAGACAGATTCATGGTGTTTTCCAGCCTCTTGCAAATTTTGCCGTACGGGGTTTTTTCATCTGCATAATTGTCTTGCACCCGGGAGGCAGTTTCACATTCCATCCCCATCAAATTGACTGAAGCTGAGATTTCATGTCATTAAACTTCTGCAGAAAGACCTGCTTTGCTGTTCTATTTTCATACAGCATAGAAAGGCTGTGTTTATTAAAGGAGAAAAAGGGATGATCATGGTACCTGAAATCAATCTTAATGATAGCTAAAAAATGAGTTTACTTAATGAGTCCATACACTACAGTACCTCAGCCAGAAAGCTTTGTGCTGATGACTGCTTGTATAAAATGCATATATTTCAGGCCTTAAAAAAGCACAGTTCTCCCAGTGCTCTTCTGTCTCCTGCAGTAGATGATCCTTAAGAATTTGTAAGGCCTTTTTCCATCTGTGACAAAACTCAGGACATCCCAGCATTTGCTTGTGACTATTCTGTGGGGAATAGTCTACCTGATTAATTCTTTGGCCAAATCCTCCTTCTAGCTTACATGAGTGCAGGTTCAAGAACTGTCAATATCCACTGGATTTTCACCAATGCAGCCAAAAGTAAAGTTTGACCTTTAGTCAGCTAGTATATGTGTCATGCGTATGTCTTATAAACTGCTTAAACTGTGATGAACAAGAGAGATCTCTCCATTGTGGTTATACAGATGGGTCTCAACCTTGCAAACGTCCTGTTTCTTTCCAACTCCCTGACTTACATGTCAAGACATGGCACTTTCTTTTTGAATCTTCCAGTTTGACTGATTTGTCATGATGGTGTGTCTGAAGCCTAGTGCTGCCATGAGCAGGTGACAAACTCCAGGTAGTGGCATCACTTGTAAATGGACTACAGGCAAGATGGTCAGAGTGATTTGAAATAAAACAGCAGCAGTATCACTTGTCAATCAGATTAAAAGCAATTCAAAAAGTAAAACACAATTAAATAGATGTGTTTTGAGGTGAACAAAGCTCTGACCAAGTCTCCTGTATTGTCCTTATTAAATTCCCTACCTCATGGACTATTTCTCAGATTTATCCTTTCAATATTCTACAGACAGTTCCTTTGCATTACTCCAGGTCTCCTAGAGCTGTGTGGTGCAGTCCTTTCCTAATGCTTTCCCACCCTGAGGCTGCAACATGGCCTGTGCACATATTTTAAGTATTCTGATAGCATGCACTTTATAAGCATGACAGTTTGGGACTGAAGCAGCACACAGCCGCCTCTACTGCAGGAGTGGGATGGAGCTTAGTTTTGAAAGTTCAGTGACACCCTCTTTACCCCACACCCACATCATCATCTCAAATTCTAACTTATGGTCTCAGTGCTCAGCTGTCAAGAGAAAGACAGTGAATTCAGAAAGTAAGGGGGTTTTATGCAGCTATTAAATACAGTGAGAAGAAATAAAAGAATTGCCCTCCTTTCTTTAGAAACACAAACCACTTGGTAGGATGCAAAACCTAGATCTTCAGGAACTAAGCAATATACTTGTCAAAAGAGACACTATGAGGAGATGGAGATTTCTTAAGTATCCTGTTGGGAAAGCATAGAGGAGGCAGCAAAGGGAAAAGGAAGAAGAGGCAATATTTGCAAGAAATAGACGCAAATTTAAAGGGTAGATAGGGATGAGCAAAGGAATGAACTGTAATATATTCATTTTGGTTCTTGTACACATGATTTGACGGTCATGTAATGTGGTGGTAAAAAGAATTAGTAATACTGGAACTAGTGGATCTCTCCCAAAAAGATACCTGATAAAAACTGGATCCTATGGATACTGGAAATGCTATGCTATCACACATATTGTCAACCTCCAGTGATGCCCATTTTGCTGTAGTGTGTAGTGGTCCTGTTTTTTAAGAACTGTGAGGTTAGCTGTCCTAGACTTTTCACACCATACCTACCCATTTTTTTTTCTATGCAGTAAGAATCTTAATGGGGGAAAATAGGAGATAAGATCTAAGCAGTGGGGACAAAAAACATTCATGTGTTTGTATAAATGCAGAAGTAGCATGGGACAGACATGGATGAGGCTACAGAAAGAAAAGCTATAAAGTTGCAGTGGGGTCTGCAATCAACATGCTTCCTAGATTCCAGTCTTGTCTAGGACCTTTGCACCCTCTCTGTCCCTACATCCTTTCACCTCACTTCCATGCAAATTCATTTTGGGTTTAACTATTCACATATACTTTACACTATCACAGCTGTTCCTCAGTATTCAGCTGTCCCCATCTCAGGCACCCCTGATTTCTACTTTTCAGATATGTGAGAGTCCTTGATCCTCCTAAGAACAGTACAGTATACTGGCATCTGTGTCACCTTAGTTCATCAGATACAAAATAAACAGCAGAGAAAACAAAGCTGCCTGAAATTAAATAACTCCCACTGGCAGCTGTATGCATCAGTCATATGATAAAGTAATACTGGGCAAGAAAAATCACCAAAGGGAAGTTCAGAGAGGGAAAATCGAATAAAGATTTTAATGCTTATGAAGAAAACCTATAGTAGCAACAAAGAGCCCTCTGAAAAAAAGGACATTATAAAAGAAAAATAAGGTATTATGCATGAACCGTTCCCTGTATGAAATACTGTCAGTGCCCTTCAACTCCCAGGTCAAAACGAAGGAAAAACCAAAAGGTCCACATGACACTGTCCACATATCACTTGCAGCCTCTGGCACCGGTTTAGCACTCTGGCACCTTCCCTCACCCCTTTGAAATCACACAGTCTGCATCAGGGAGCATCTGCTTCTGGAGACAGTGAGTAGAGGAAAGATGATGCCAGCCTGTGCTGTGATCTGCTCTTTGCCTCACACTCTTTGGCTCTGTGCCCGTTCTTGCCTAACTAAACAATATCAGGATCAGACCTTTGGCCTGCAGCATCTGTGCTGATGAGAACTTCAGGGATTAGTCACAGTATTCAAACGAGTCCTCCTCCCCCCAAGAAGAGGCCAGATTGTGTCTACTATGTGCTGGCCTATGCTGGGGAAACTGAAGAGCTTTGCCTTCATCAGAAGTGGAGCTGTGGAGGGTACCAAGTGTGAATGTGAGAGGCAGAACAGCTATTCCATATTCCTCAGCATGGAGAGGCAGGGCCATGTTAAAAATCAACATAGAGGGCTTTCTGCCTCTTCTATTTCCCCTGGATTTTTTTTTTCACGCAGCCTTAGTCTGTCTAAAAGAGAGTATTATAGCAAAACAATATCCCAACAGTAACTTTAGAAAAGGACCAAACTAACGAGTGTGCGTATACCTCAGCAACAGCTCACCAATGAACCACCCATCTCTCCCCTGCCAGTGCGTCCTGCAGTTTGGTCTACTTTCCAATTGTCCATGGAGAACAAATGATGAGGGGGTAGAAGAGGTAAACAGAGACATCTGTTCATGCCCATTTCTAACCAACACAATCTCCTACTCAGTCACGGGGGAGAGTGTGGATTCTGACAGTGAGTCAGAGCCAAAGGGGGGCGGTGTGAGAGGTGGCTTTGGTTTGGTCTGTGGAGGGAGGCAGCTGTGACTCAAACACTGCATACTGATGAGGTGGAGCGATTTCTCTATTTTCCCTCCTAATTAAAGGTGGTTTGCTCCCCAACCAGTCTGCTGTGGGCCGTGTGTTGTACACTGTGGCTCCAGTAAGCTAAATGCTCTCCTACAAGGAGGTGAAAAGTGGGATCCCCCTCAGAAAGAGCAAAGCTACAGAGGGCTTAAACTTAATTTTCTTCCCACTCCTTTGCCTCTTTCTCTTTCCCAACACTGTTCAGTTGTGGAAGATACAGAAGCCCTAATTTAGAAACTGAAAACAAAATGACCAATATCAATCATAAGATCTGATAAAATACGCATTATATGCAGTCTCACGGTGAAGCTTCTATGTATCTGGGAAACATAGAAGGCAAAAGTTTCTGCTACATGTACTTGTCAATAAATGAGAACTCCACAGAAGAGTACAATGTGCACATAATTAATTTACATTTCTAATGTAATAGTTCATTGGATAACGCAACTTTCATTTGGTTGGGGTGGCAATGGATAAAGCTGCTACAAATCTACTCTTGTAAGCAATGTACATCAGGAGAATATAATTAATGTACTGTGTAAAAAGAATTCATACATATACACTGGTGACTCTTAAAAATTTGTCTATCATTTCTGAAAGCTTTATTATTGTTATGGTCCACTAGGCTCTAATTATGAATGTTTCCTGTAATGGTTCTAAAAATCACTCATTATTTTGGTCTTATTAGTGGGAGATGATTTACGAATGTATATGAACAAACTGGCAGAAACCATTTGTTCTTGCTTCTAAGCTGTCAACAATATTATTAAAATAAATATATTACAAAACTATAGTTCACTTTACATAATTACTATAAATACAGCTTTCACCAGGATAGTAGTGGACTGATATGCTTTCATTTTTAAATTAGCTAGGTAGCCTGGCATACACAGGAAAAGTCACTCAGCACACACAAAATTCCTCTTCTTTGTGTGGTGTAGAGGAAGCTTTTCTAGATTAAGCTTTTCCTTAATATTTATCTGGTCTGTGATAGATGGCTCTGACATAAAAGCCATCAGAGTGAATCTCCACCACGACATTACTCAACAGACAGAAGGAAAATGAAGGAAAGTGAGATATTATTCACAAACTAATATTCAAACCGTGCAAGTATCTATGCAATGCATTCCTTTTTCCACTCTGCTGAAATCAAAGTGAATTTTACTATTGGCTCGAACAGCACTTTTTTCCCTTGAAGCACTCAGGACCGTGAGAGATATAGTCTTTTCAGTTCTGCATGGAAAATTCAGTATCAGCTATTTATGCAACAGAAACAGTATGAATGCTATGAATAATTAAATATTTTATGCTGAATCAGTTATAACTTCTCTGAGAGCTTTTTGCTGCTTTCTGCTGGTCATTATGTGGAGGGATTCCAACTCTTTCATTCCACTCAGTCACTGCACCCTCACCAAGAGCAATCATCATTTCAACAACTGTCCTAAGTCCCTCCCAATACTCAGCCCGTTTGGTGATAAAGCCTGTGCCCCAAGCAGGTTGGGGCAAACAAGGAGAGTTCAGCTGCTTGGGCAGCATTTGCTGGATGCTGACAACCAACCCATGGGTGGATAAGTTGCCACCACAGTTGGATACCAACTAAGTATCTAAGTGGATACCACGGTTAATTCACAAGTCATCTCTGTAACTGTGGTCCTGTGTCTTATGATTGATTACCTTATGCTTTCTATACCAACAATGTTTATCCATTCTTTTAATCGCAAAAATGATTTTAAAGTAGCTTTCAACCTTCAGAGGGCAGACAGGCTTTCTAGAGAGATTTCTGAAAGCCTTGGAACAGGCTTTCACTCCACAGAAGAATTTGCTCCTAGTACATCAAAATACAGCATTCATAGTTAAGAAAGTAAAGAGTGATAGAGATAGTGGCATTTTGCCACCAGCAGAGCAATTACCAAATATGGTGCACATTTTTACACCAGTTTGCTACAGCCTCCCTTTAATGCTTCCAGAGCTATACTTTCTGAATACATACTGTAAAGGGTAGGCAGTACTTTTTCTCCTCTATCATATACATTAATACATTTGTTTTGGCTTTCTGGGTTCTGTGTTACAGATTATATTTAGCATGTGGAAAGCTTTTAAATATTTATTACATAATATTGAATATGTGTATTAAAGCATGAACTTCCTCTTCCTTGCATTTGTACGTGTGCGCATGTGTGCTTTTCTTGTACCACACTGCTGCGAGATCCTTTGTAACTTAAAGCTAAACCTAATAACATCATTCACTGCAGCAGCAAGATACTTTCCCCTAGAGTAGGATACAATGATGATGACATAATGCTGTGGTTTGAAAATCCCAAACCAGCTGTTACTGGAATATGCATTCAAATTCACTGTCTCTATGTCTGTGTGAGAGGCACAAAAGCTTGTGACTTGATTCAGTAAATGATTTATTATTCTGAATGTATAATTCAGGGACATAGCTTACGCATGGCTTCAGCCACAGAGTGGGGAAAAGTAATTTAGGCAGTTTCCTACTGTAATAAAACAGAGAAAAGATATAATCCATCTGCACAGACCCAGCAGGTATTTTCCACCAACTAGCACGGGATCTGCTCACAGATTTTGGACTGAGGGAACAACTAGAAAGTGCCAGGTTTTTTTAATTTTGTCTGTTTTCTGAAGAATTCATACTAATGCCTTTACCTGCTATAAATAAACACATCTGGGCATCAATCCCCTAACCCAAACACAGCACCTATTCAAGTATTACTGGGTATATTATGCTGTAAATTTTAGTCAAATAAGGGTGGCAATAAAACTGCTGCCATGCTTATGGATACTGCAAGAAGCTAAGGTTCTCCTGTGCTTGGTGTCCTTGAATATCTGAGAGTATTTTCTCAATAAATGAAGGTCAGCTTTAAAGTAATTTCCCAACAGCAAGTCTAAAAAAAGAATACCACAGAAGCAACTTGAGACCTATGAGAAAGCTTTTTCCACTACAGTAAGTTGCTTTGATGGAGTATAAAATCCATCTCTGCATAAATCACTCATTTGCAAGGCAGAGTCTGGATACATCAGTTGATAGTCTTACTTTAAATCCAGACTAAAACAGACCTCTGAAATTCTTAACCTAATCCCTGCCCTCTGTACTATGTCATCATGGCAATTTGTTTCCAAGGTTACAGTACTTATTTACTCCAAGTAAAGCCAACGTGAACAACTGCCCTGAATTTTAGCAGGAAAAATGCATCCCTAGTGTAATTCCATTATCTGAGTGGTCTTGCGTCAGGGATGAATTTAGCCTATTAAATTCTGGCACAACACTATCAGTGAAGGCAATGTCTGCTCAAGCCATATTATCTTTATTTGTAGAGTGACACTGAAACCACTGTGTTTGTAATCAACCACTTCTTTAAGTGCATCTTTCTTTAAATGTACAGGCAGCCAGAGAAATAAAGAGCTAAACTGCAGCATAAATTGTCCAAATATTCCAAAATTCAAGGACTTCTCATGGAAAATAAAGGGATAATCTTGGTCAGAGACATAATGAATTCTTTGGAGAGGAGATGCAATCATGCACTGAATATGAATCATGATCCACTGGACTTTTTGTAGCCAAGTAATTGATAATCGATCTGTACAGTTCCAGTTGCATCAATCAATCATGTATCTGCAACGGCCTGTATCAAACAAGCCAGCAGAAGTCATGAAAGATCATTGCCAGGCCTATCTCTGTGACAGGCTGATTTATTATGCTGAGAAATTGCTCTGATGTAAACAAAAACTTTTCAAGCTACCCCAGACCAGGAACACCTCAGAAAAATGAAAGGGTGGTGCAGAGCTTATGCAGATAAGCCCTTCTTCTGTAGCTCTGCTTGTTTAACTAGAAAGGCTATCAACAGTTAATATAAAAGAGTTTCTAAAAGCCAGGAGAGGTGAGCGAGAAAACAAAACAAAACAAAAAAAAAAAAACAAAACCAGACTGTTCCAAAATCTCTCTTCAGGAAATTATAACAATTTTACAAAATCTTCATAGCCACAGACTCTAAAATGGATCTAGGAAAGAGTGCTTCAAGAACTACTCCTGTGCCAAGATGTAACACTTTCCATAGATGGAAGGAGTTTTACTTGGTAGAAGACCATAGCATTAGGTTTTGCCTACTCTAGCTACTTACAGATGACAGATTAAAGGTGCTGAAGGGCTGGATTCTTTCTGGAAAATGCAGGTACCTAATCCACCTCAATATAACTGAGCAAAACCTTCCCCTGACATAAAGCCATTGAAATCAAGTGCGCTTCACAGGTGTGAAAGTGGAATAATCCTCTAAATACATATCTGATACATAACCTTTCCTTCATTAGATGGAAATATTAAAACAGTATGGAATTCAACACGGCTATAATGACTGATCAATCATTTAGAAGTACAGCTTTAACATTCTGAATGAACAAGTCTGAAACAGGACTCCTAAGAGGAAGGAAGATGACAATATAATTATGACTGTTGGTAGAGTAAGAACACAGCATGAATAACACTGTTGTATAAAGTATGCACTCTCACCCAGATAGGAAACTCCTTCTTCTGGTGTGATTGTTCCATATTTAACCATCATCTTCACAAAATCAATCAGGGTTTTCATGATAGTTATCAAGGTCTCTTTTTCTTTTGCCTCTGTCTCTGTGTGAGGGGATAAAGCAAAATGAGTCAAAGACTTCAGGCAACCGGAAAAACTCAGTTCTGCAAACTCTGCACAAACTTCATGCATAAAAAATGACCTAGTCACTAAAAAGAAAATTCTGTGCTGAATTAGCAGAGAGAACTCCTATGTATGTTTCCTTTTAAACTGCTCCTGCAAAGTGCACCTGAATATACTTTAAAATTTCAGGCTTTGGTTCATCTTTATAGCTTTTTGTCTTGAAGGCAAATGGTATTAATTCCATTTTACATATAAGAACACTAAACACACTCAGATGAAGTGACTTGACAGAGTTCAAACTGCTGGTCAGAGGGCAGATATAGGTATACACACAGTCTCTGTCTTTTTCTTTTATTTGTCTGTGAACTACTTAGTAGACCAGTCTGGCTCTGTAGGAGGAAGATAGCTCAGAGATCCTTTCTCCTACAAGATCCATAGGTTCAATGACAAAAATATAAAGTGTCTCTAATGAGATTGTTACTGCGCACAAGACCATGAGTCCGGTACTAGGAAAACATAATCTCACATGGTTGGCAGAATAGGACACGAACAATGATTTTTCATTATAAAAATCCATCTTTCTTGCTCATACGTGTCTCTCACCATCTTGTCAACCATTGCTTCTTAGCTTTCTTTTTCCACTGCGGTTAGCTGCTGAACAATATTACTGCTATTTCTGCATTAGCAGCATGAAACTCCCCCATCACACAGTTACTCAATCTCTTTCCGCACCCCAGGTTGTCACTGAAGGACCCAAGAGAGCCAGGGGCACTGTCAGACAGGGACAGTCAAAAACATAGTCCCAGCCTTGGCAGAGGGCCAGCCCCTTTGGAGAGCTGCTGAACAGGTCTTTTTATTGCTGCCTGCAATTTAACACACATCTGTAGGATGCAATTGAATCCCCTCTCCTCCAGCTTGATACAAGCCAGCAGGTGAACTGCATAAAGCAGGGGACAAGGCAGAGATGTACAGCCATTGGGACCTGATTCTACTTGCTTGATAACCTGTTAAAACCAACATGCCTTTCTGCTTTCTGAGTAGAAAAAGGAGAAGAACTAGCATGCAAAACTACCGCAGGAAAATGAAAAGAACAGGAAGAAGAATATGAGGTTTGTAGACTGGACTGGAGCAAAATATGCCCTGAGGTTTTTCATTCTAGCTCTCCACTCAGGTGTTTATGGGGAAAGTTTGAAGCTCCTGCAGGACAAGGAATGTACAGAATAAATTGTTGCTGACTGTGCTGGAGGGAACAGAAGACATGCTGGCTGCACAGAGTGAGAGTGGGTGTGTGGTAGAGTGTGCTGACAAAGGAGCTGTGGCGAGGTGCCACAATCTTGCCTGCAATAACTGGAAGGCAATGATGTCTAGCACCGGAATAGGAAGAGACATGGAGAGCTTTCATTGCAATAAACAACAAAGCCGTGGTTTGTGAAAAGGCTCAGACACATTTACTGGTACCATCACTGTGAGGATTCTACTGTGGCTTACTTGGATCTCTTGTTGGCTTAGAAGACTCAGATGTTAATGGAAAGATCTCTGGAGAAAACAGTTTGCCGGTTTTTCATCATGCCCTTACGGGAATGAAAAGAATTCAGGATTCCTGAATCATACAGCACAAGGGAAGGGCTACCTAGGTCACACAGTTTGCAGTTCTGAGTGCTGTTCCTTTCAATGTTTTGCCATACTCACTAATCAGTCTCTGCTATGCATCTTAGAGAACATTTTTAAAGCACATGGTCTCCTGCAACTAGGGAAGCTGTGGGGAAGGAAAAGGAGTAGGAGAAAACAAAGGGAATCTTAATTTTCTATTTTTTTTTCCTAAATGTTCCTGTAAACACATGACAAGCTTACCTGAATTAAGACTTTTTAACAGTGCGTAAAAGTTTGGAAAATATTGGAGGTCTTCAAAATTATCTTCAGAAGGCAGCTCATTTCTTCTTTCCAAGACATTAGATGATGCCCACGTGTTATCCAGTGTATCGTCAATTTCTCCATTAATGAAACTATCCTGATCAGTTTTGCTTGGTGTCTCCACAAAAGACATAAAAAAATAATACCTATAAGCACAGTGCTTCTGGTGATAGAGTAAATAGAGAAATAAACAGCATCATAATCTTATGCCAACATTTTCCTAATTACAAAGTGTCACCATACTATTTTTTCAAAGTTATTTCAATTTAGGATCTGGCTTAAACCTCAAAGTAACTCACAATTCATTTTTCTATCTATCTGATGGAATATCTTTAACAATACCTTTAGTTTCCAGTTTGAACTAATTATTCCCTAAAGCATAGCATAGTGTATTGGTCTACTTGTACCATTTGGCAAGTGAGTAAAAATGATTAGCTAAGAAATTACCATTCTTTCCTGTTGCATTTCTTTTGTATCACTGTCTGCTCTGCTTGGAGGGTAATCAAAATCTTCAGATTCCTTCTCACGATCCTTTGCTTCATTTGCAATTAGCTGTTGTAAAACCTCTGCCACTTCATCTTCCAGGGTATAGGCCTGACTCTCTGTGATCTGTTAAAATATCAGTGCAGAGTTCTTATAGAATATCGTGGTTTTCCGAGATTAAATGTCAATATGAAACCTGAGCTTCGTAAATAGGTTGCTTCAAATATGTTTGCTTCAAAGCTGAGCACAGCCAGCATAGGTGTAATACCTTCACTGATGTGTGTGTGTATACATATAGACATATAGATACGTATACACATAAACATATATATGTCTATATTTATATAAATGTATATACACACACATACAAACACACATCAAATACATGCATATACATAAAAAACATCCACCCACACATATAGCCTCCAACAGGAAAACAAACCCATATGGGGCTTAAGACAATGGAGTTCAGCTTGAAAGATGGAGCTGCAAGTGTGGTATACCTGTATGTGTATATATGTGCATGTGTACATATAAATACATACGTTCTGCAACATCCCTATGTACAATTGAATAACTACAACACAATACAGCAATACAGAAAGGCAAAAAGCAAATAGCTTTCTACAGCATCATCAAAATGTTTTCTCTTTGCGTTGTAACAGCTGTCACTTGAATGAGAACTCTACCATGCAACTGTCCCACAGCTCCCTTTGTAATCAGTGGGATTCAGCACGTAATAGCTAATTGCAAAATCTAGTGCAGAAAAGATAAGCTAGGTATTTAAAATATAAGGATCCCTTATTGCAATGTCTAAAACCATTGAGACATCCAGAGGTCAGAGAAAACCCCAGTCTTGCTAAAAATCAGTAACAATGGGAAATGTATCCTCAACTAACCAGCATCACTATGTGTCTGCTGATGACAATAATTAGTAGGTGGATAGGAATAAGCTCAGACCTTTCTCCATAAACACCCAAAAGAAACTGATAATACGAAAGAACTCAGTGAAAATCAGAAAAGAAATTAAAGGAAAAAGGAGGGCAAACATGGGAGGAGTACAATCAGTGAATGTTTTCTTGACACCAGAAACATTCTGCAGTTTGGTCTATTTTGCTGCAAAGCCACCACACGAACAACAATGTTACTGCAGAACTAACCCAATGTGCTCAGATGAGTCAAGAAGCTTGCCTAGAGCTTGAATCCCATGCATCTTCACTCAAGTCAGCACTACTAGCTGGACACAGTGTTCATTCAAATTGTTTTGTAAAAGAGCATTAAACTAACCCACAAAACAGCTAAATGAAGTATTAACACGATACTTACTAGTCCCAGATTTAGAAGTTTTGAAACGATCTTGTCAAACACTCCTCTATCATTTTCCTCATAAATTCTTGCAGCAATTTTCTGAACAATGTCTTCAGCAGTCAGAGGAGTGCCATCTAATTGATGGAGGCCATCTGGATCATCTAAAAGGATTACAGTTTAACTGTGTGCTGACTGTCCTAGCTCATTTGGATTAGACATCTTGTAAGAAATATCTGCCCACATCTTTTCAGAACAAAGCTGCACCTTTTATACACATTAGGAATATAATTTGATACACACTTTGAAATCCATTACATCAGTCCCAATGAAAACTTCCCTTCATGCCCATTTTCCACATCTGAAAAATAGTTTTCTGACTGGCTCTTTTGTTTACAGAAAAATTTGTAAGAACAAAAGAACACTGCTCACACATCCACTTACATGCATCTTCCTGGTACCTACTTTCATTGCATGGCCACTTAGATCAAAATAGATCGTGACAAACAGCATACTATCTTCTTGTTTGGATTTCAGCAAATGAAGTTTTAATTATGTAATCATTACTTATGGCAAATAATATCATAACCGATGGAAAAGTGAATATGATGAGCAAGCTTTGGTCTGTGATCAGCATACTTTGATATAATTAAAAATATCCTGATCTAAATGCTGCTCACAACTCTCAGAGGACTCACTTAAACTACAAGTCAATTAAGTACTCCTGTAGGAAAGGCAAGTATTCTTTGGCCTTCGGTAACTTCTTTTAGCTTTGTGATAAAGAGAATTATCTAACATTGCACTTAACATTTAGAACAAATATATGTGATTTAGCTCAAAGTACTTCTTCCTTTCAAACCAGAATAAATACATTTTCCTTTAAAAAAATGTCCCATTTTCCTTCCATCACATCTAAATTGCAAAAAAACCATAATGCAAATTACACAGTTGGGTTTTCCTCCACAGAAGAAGACTGTGAAAATCAACAGCAATTCTTCTGCATTGGGTTTCAAAACCTAATTGTAATATGACAAGGTTCTACAACTGGAAATAATTGAAATCACACTCCAGAACAGAGCTCATGTTTAGTGGCGAGTACAACATTCATGATTCCAGTCAGTTTGCAAGAGAAGTCTAATCTAAAATTCACTGAAAGATGATTATAGAATACCTTGGAATTTATAATCCAGTCCACTTTTAGTGGAGTCATAGTCATCCACAAGCCTGCGGTTCTTGGTGGAGTCTGCATCATCAATGGCCAGCTGCTGTTCATACAAAGAGCTTCTAATTGACTCCCTCTCCTTTTCATTCCTCTCTCTTTCTGCTACTGATTTTAGCAGGTTCAGGTCATCAACAAAGGAATAATTCCTGAACTCTGGCTTATTTTCTGGAAAATACATCAATGCACACATTGCATAAAATCTTATACCTCTTTGAATACCATTATGAGTATCGCTATAAAACCAGGAAAGATGTTTTACCTGTGGGAACTATTTTCCTATTCTTGTCTGCCTCAGCTTCAGCAATCTGATATATAAAAATAAAACAAACAAACAAACAAAACAACAAACAAGCAAAAGGAATAAATACACTAAGGTGTGGGATCTCTTAGATTTATCAATATCAGCAGAAGCCTTAATGTCTGATCTTCACTCTTAGTAAGAAGTTTGCCTTAATAAATTGAACACGATTAAGAGCTTGGCACTTTTTGTCAGTACCACCGCATCCTCTGATCAGAATCAGACATTACGAGAAGCTGTAATAGACTTTCCACTTTAAGATAAATGTGAGTTACATTTTCCTTCTTTAATCCAAGCTCCCGCTATATTCCCGTAGGATGTCAATACAAAGGAGTTACACACCTGTGAGCTGTTGGAGCCAATGACATGCTTTTGGAATGCTGGACAGTAAAACTCTATACGCTAGTTCTTAAAAATTATTGAAAATCTATTTTGTACCCAATCCCATCAATATTTACTTTACTGACAAACCTATTTTTAACTCATTTGTTAAGCCATTAGGAAATTCATGGATCTAGTACCTGAAGGCTCAATATATTATGAAAATAACAAAACTAAAAGCATTTGTTTCACTTACCTGTTCCTCCAAAGGTCTTTCTACACTTAATTGTCTGTTGTGTATACCTTTATCTAGAATAAAGAAACACACATATATACTCAGTTACATGATGTGTGCAACTACAAAGAGAAAGCACATTTTCTCTTAATTTATAGTTTTCTCCCATAAAATGTGGTGTCTTAAATATGTTGCCAACTGCTAGTACTTCTGAAAAAATTCAGTGTTCCTAGAAGAATGAGAATACAATTAAAAAGTCATTTAAACAAAGGATGACTGTTTGAGACAGAGTGAGAGATTCCATAAAAGATGTAATAGAAATACAGATACAGACTCAGTAACCCCTTTCTGATGAGAAAACTCATAAACAAACTGAGGAAAAAAATGCTGTAGGAGATTGACTAAAATAGCAATAATCGGATTGGCACAACCAAGAGATTAAAAATCTCTTACATCCAGAATACCAGGGGATACAGTGTGTGTGAGAGAGAGACTTGTACAGAAACTGCTGCAGAATGGATGAAAACATTGCTTGGAAAAGACTGAAAAAATTCAGAGCTTTTCCCTCTACCAGCACCTATCCTCTTTAATATTAGATTGCAACTTCAGTGATCCAGTGTCTTGCGCCAGAAATATTGTTTCTTTAGAATCTAACTGCTTTTAGCTAAGTGGAAGGAAAGTTTTTACTTTCCTCTCTATATACCCTGCAAAACTTTCCCCAGCTCGGAGAAAATGGAGAAAATGTATTAACGAAGGAGCTTACCTTTGCCCACTGGTTTTGGGAAGCCATGCCCCTGGCTTGCCAGCAACGACAGCACCTGCACCACGACCGCCAGCTTGAGAAACATCCTGCCGCTGCCCGGCCACCTCGCCGGAGGGCGACCCTGGCCAGGGACGGGGGATCCTGCCCGCGGGGGATCCTGCCCTGCGCGCCCTTCCGCGCCCGCGGCCCCGAGCGCCGCGCAGCCGTCGCCCGGCGGGCGCTGTCCAGCGGCGCGGTGCTGAAGCAGCTGAGCGGAGCCGGCCGCGGCGCTCGAGAAAACCGCTCGGTCCCTGCTCCCCGCGGCCGCGGAAATGGTGGAGGCCGGCCCCTCCGCCAGCCCCGGGCATGGGGGGAGGAGACGGGGGAGGGCCGCGGCCGGCGGAGCATGCGCGCCCCGCTCCGCTCCCGCGGTTCCCGGCAGCCGCAGCCCCTTCCCTCCGGCTCCCGGGGGAGAGGGAGCGCTGCCGCCGCACGGCTTTGAGCACCGCAGGCAAACTCTGGGAACAGGCTGCGGGAAAATCCCACCGGCTCGGCGCCCCCCACCAGCACATCCAGGGGGAGCCTTGGGTTTGGGGTCAGCTCAGCAAGGCTGGGCCGCACACGCTTTTTGAGCCATAAAAGCGAAATCCGGCCCTGCAGAGGAGGCCTATGAATCATTTACATCTACGTAAGCCCTTTTCACGGGGCTGAATTACACAGCGAGGGCACAGTCATCGATGATTCTTTTTACTACGAAGAGAGGACATCAAAAGTTTAATTATAGCACATCTTGCTCTTTAAAATTCTGAATTAAAAAAAAAAAGCAGCAGCACAAATGACATTAAGCACATAAGCTACTTCTGTGCATTTTCATAAATTAAAATTTAGCCCTTGCAGGCACAGAACAGCAACAAATCCCTCGGGATCGGAGGAAGACATTTTCACTGTTTTATGGCAGAACAAAGGATCGCAGCGGTAGCTCTTTTCAGAACTATAGGATCTGCTTCCAAAATGGGAGACAAATCACAGTTGTTTTTCTTCAAAATAGACCTCATAATTTTGTAGACACAAATGCATACATGTAGAGGTCAGCTGAAAACCTTTAACATTAGAAATCTTGCTAACTGCTAAAAAAAAAAAGGCTAAAAACTCTATTTGAAGAGACGAAGAGGATCAGTGCTTTTACAACTGAAAACCAGGAACACAGTGGAACTGTTCAGTCTCTCAACAATGTATAACATTATTATAGTATAAGCTGGGAAGAACACAAAAAAGTAGAACAATGATAATTAATTGGACCACAAGCACTAAAAAAAATTGTAATTTTTTCCCCCCGTTAGCAACCACTTTATTTAATACTCAAGTCTTCCCATATAAATTAGATGAAAATTAGATAAAATTTGATGCTATAGTTTACATCAGACTCATTTCCGTAAATGATTCTGCCTGTGATCCACAGACCCAGAGCAATGAAAATAACTTTCAGAAATACACTGATAACCCCAGAATCCCTACCTAGAGCCAGGCTCCCATTCTTGGAGCTGTACCAGCGTTAGGAATTATAGGATATTTTGGATAAAAACCTTTTGAGCATAGTTGTATATAAGAACAAAATAGCCTTATTTAAACATTGTCTGGTAACCTACAAGGAAAATTATACTAAACACAACCTTCCCTCAGTTTAGAAGCACAGAAGTGCTTCCACGAGAAAGTGTAGAGTAACCTCTTCCCCTGCCATCTTTAGCATATATACACACACACCAACACAAATTTCGAAACTACAGAGTATTTCTGATACAGAAAAATGAAACTATCAATTCTTACTCCAATGTGGCTTGATATTCTATCCCGGTTTTGTATTCATTCAACAGTTCATTGCCTATTTAATGTTCTCAATGCTCAAAAAATGTCTACTTTCTCTCAATTTACCCTTCCTGATTCTTACTTCTATACCACTTGAATATTTCCTGCAATGCATTGTAAATGTGCATCCACTTAGAGGACTCCACATATTTAGTCATTCAGAGAAAAGTCACCATAAAATACAAAAGCAGTGAACGTATTTTAAACACGCTGAAATCAAGATAGCTGAAAAGCAGTGAGATCAGAAAAGGAACTCTCTGGTGACGATACTGCAAAGAAGTTGCTGATTAAAAACACACTTGTTTCTGTGATATGTCTAAAATATGGGGTTTTGTGTATAATGATATGTCTAATTGTATTCAAATGTGTTTATTTTACACGATACACTTCTGTTTATGGGATAAATGTTTCTATTTCTGTGAATTCTTTTCTATATAATTTCCCGATTCCATACTGTTTGTTATTTCCTTAGTGCTAAATCGCCTCCTGCTTTGCCAAGCCTCTCTAACAGGAAATGACACACAAGGACTCTGTAGGGGCTGGGAATGATAGCATGGAGAGAAAAGAACTCAAAGCCTGCCATTATCAAAAGACAGTATGGCTGCAGTAGCCACTCTAGTTCTTAAAACTGCAAGCAAAAAAAAAAAAACCAACATGCCAGGAAAGCCAAACCTAAAACTTCAGACACAACACCTTTCCCTGTTCATGGAGACATCACAACGCGCTCCCAGACACGTGCTGTAACTGGCAAGCACAGAGCACACCTGCACTGCCATGCTCTGGTTTTGCACATTTGGCTCAGTACCCCTTGCTAGTACACTGGTGAGCTTGTATGACACATGACAGATAATACATAATCTCTGCTAATTACGACAAAATATGTTTAATCATCGTAGGAAAATGACTGGGTAAAAGTGCTGCCTTTGTTTCTCACTACATCTCTGTTTTGATTTGGCATCATTTACATCATCTACTACTACACACTCCTCTTCCCAGTGCAGAGCCAATACGGTGAAGAGCATAAGCTCTTCTATTTTGGATTCCATTTTGGCTCACCCACAATCAACCCATTTTCTATTCTAGAGCTATTTATTTCCAGTGATGATTCATGAGCCAGAAAGAATACCTATCAGATGCCAAGGAGAACTTACAGGAATGGCAATTACAATGTTTTTTATTGTGGTGAGTGCAGTTGATACGGAGCCTAGGGAAATAACTGAAATGCAGCCTTTCAGTGCTATTTTTACAGTTGTTGTATAACCACACTTCAAGGTTTTTCATCTAGCTGATGAAAACAGAAGGCACATGAAAGCAGAAAAAAACCAAACAACCCAACAATGCACCTTGCCAAGTTTATGCCTACTTGGTAGACATTCCTTACTTTTCTGGATTTGCTTTTTCTACTTTATCTCATATTATGCTAAATGATATACTTAATATTCTCATGCTTAAAAGGAAAAAAAAAAATTGGAAAAGTTACTGGTGATCTTTATGCAAGGCATTAGATGTATCTACAATCATCCGACCATAAGTCATGTATCTTGCACATATGTGTGCACTATGAATAGCCCTCTCCATTTCAATGCAACCATCAACAGTATGAGAAATTAATCACGCACAAGCCTGAGGGTTTGTACTCTGCAAGACATTTTACATACAGCATTTATCAGTACACCACCTAAGGCAAAGAGGACTTACTACCCTAGAGTCTATAAAAATAGAAGAAAAAAGTTATTGAGATTTGATCATTTATTCAAGTTCCATCAGCTCTACCAGCAGCTTTTCCTATGCTTATTGAACTTACATTTTTTGATCTGCAAATCTTACAAGGTTTTTACCTTCTGCAACATAATATGTCTTTACATGAGCAACTCTTAACTGAGATTTTTCTTAGCCAATTCATTTCATAAAATGAACTTTAAAAATACAGTCCAAATCTTCCAACTTAGCTTCAAGGAAATGCCAACTCTTAATACTTTTAAAAATACTGACCTCAGTTTGTTCCTAATTGGCTTTTTTTTTTTTTTTATAATATATCAATGTATAGCTTGGAACTTCAGCATGATTTCTCTATTTTTCTGACCAGACATATGTTGGAGATGGAGGGATACTTTTCCCTTGGAAACACATAGCTGAGAAGGGATTACTTCAGTTTCTTCCCCACCCTTTCTAGAAAAAAAATAAATCACCTTTGAACTGAAATACAAACCAGAAAATGTCAAGTAATTTTGTTTTAGAAAAATATGTATAATTTAAAAAGGCATATGTGGGTTTCTGAAATGGAATTAAGCATTCAAAACTACATAGATACAGTACTAATTTAGTCTGCTGTCTTTTGCAAGACAATTGACTCATATTTAAGTGGCACTATGCTTCTTCCTTGTCACAGGAAAAACAGTGAGAGAAAAACAATTCTGTTATAAAAATACATTAAAGACTATCTGAATGTATCTTGTTGCAATTGGCTGAAGATTTCATTGCACAAATTTGGAAAGGTATATCCTAATGGATCAGGTAAACGTGACTGGGTTAGATGCACTTTTTCACTTGTGGTATGAGATTATCTATGGAAGTCATCTGGCAGCCTTCTTTGAAGTGATCATTTCATTGCTTTGCTGGTGAATGCCCAATTCCACCCCAGCCACAAGATCTAATATCTAGATTAGATATTAGGAAAACATTCTTTACTGTGAGGGTGGTGAGACACTGGCACAGGCTGCCCAGAGAAGCTGTGGATGCCCCATCCCTGGAGGTGTTCAAGGCCAGGCTGGGGCTTTGAGCAACCTGCTCTAGTGGGAGGTGTCCCTGCCCATGGCAGGGGGGTTGGAACAAGATGGTCTTTAAGGTCCCTTCCAACTCTAACCATTCTGCGACTTGCGATGGCAATGAATGCAGAGATAGTTCCCAGGAGCTACATGGTGAAAACCTTCCCAAGCGGCCAAGCCCTGCTGGGGCGGGAATCACCTCAGGAACAGCTCTGCGGGGAGCCTCTCAGCCAAGGCCGCTCTCTAGACGTTTCCACTCACACTTTAAGAATAATACTTCCCTTAAGTATCTACAGATTATGCCACTGCTCTCTTTCGAAACCCACCTTTAAACGCCTTTTTTTGGTGATACTGACAAAAAACCAAAGCGCCCAGGCAAGCGGTTTGGCGGCTCCCGCACCCCTCTCCCAGGTAGTAGTCCCTCAGGCGGTCTCCCGCTCGTATCTGGACGCGACCTGCGGCCGCCGTACCGCGGGCAGCTGCCCCCGGAGGCCGGGCAGGGCTCAGCGTCGCCCCCCGCCGGGCTGACCAGCTCTAAACGCTGTCCTTCAGCTCCACCTCCCGGCTCAGCCGCACGCTCTGAGGGGAGGGCAGCGGCGGGCAGGCGAGGCCGGGGGCTGAAGGAGCGCCTAGTCGCACAGCCGGGGCCGCCCCCGAGGCTGCTGCCCGCCCCTCAAGGTGTGCCGCCATTACGGCGTCCCCCGACTCCC
>KZ505660.1:721589-756505 GCA_002844005.1 Limosa lapponica baueri
CGGGCCGGGCCTCCCGCTCCTCCCGCCGCTTCGCAGCGGGTGGGGGCTGGGCCTTACTCCTCTCCCTTCCCTCCCTGAGGGGCCGGCGCCGTCCCGCGGGGCGCTGGTGCGCTGTGGTGCGGGCCCCAGCCGCGGCGGCGGGCGCCGGCCTCTCCCCTCAGCCCCGGCACCCGGCCGTAAACCTCCTTGCAATGCGTATTCCATAATGGTTTAGGTTGGAAGGGACCTTAAAGATCCTTAAAAAAGGCAAAAATTGCCTTCTGTGCTTGAAACAAGTAGCCCGGTGGTACTGCCGTAAATGAGGTAGACGCTGGTGGAATGCTGTTAAATTAACGTGTCATCTTTGGCTTCTGCTTCAAGTTTTTGCCTCCAGAATTTATGCGAGATGAAAATATGAAGTTTAATCTGTTCTAGGAAGAAGAAAAACTAATCCAGCAGGAGCTAACCAGTTTGAAAGCAACAGTTTCTGCCCCCACCACAACACTTGTAAGTTCTTTACATTAGTGGCTGCTGGCTGTGGGAACAGTGGGCCAAAGGTGGAAAAAAAACCCCCGCTGTTCTCACTCCTTTTGCCAGGTGGAGTGTACAGGTTATCTGCATTATAGTTAGTTAATTATCAGCATTAGGAGATACCAATGTGTTTGGTTTTGCATCGTGGCTCAAATAGTGAGGACACTGCGATTCTGTTCCATGTGAACAAATTGTAGCGATATGGCACCCCAAGCCTGTCATTCAGTAGTTTCTGAAATTAGTATAAACAAAAAAGCTAGATGATGAGCTGCTTCCATCAAATAACCTTCTTTGTAGGCTGTCATTGTTCTTACAATTAATTTGTGCTGTATAAGAAGCTGTGCTTTGTTGTATGCGCTGTTGCGCTTGTCTTGAGTTGCAGGAGTTTGATATATTCTGGTTTGAGTGAGTTAATGAATATCTCCGTCCCATGAGTGAGAGTTTTTGAAGGGAAAAAAAAAGTTTTACCTCAGGCATAATGAAAACCCATCCTAGGTCAGTCTAATGATTGGTAAAGACTAATTTGCATTAGCAGTGTGATCACCTACCACTTCATATAATTAATATTTTTTTATGTTAGTCATAATTAATCTATTGTTGATAACATATTTAAGGGTAGTATATGTGGATTTCTGGTCTTACGGTTAGAAATCAACATTGATTCGCAGAAGAGGTTCATAGCAAAGGAAAAATTGTGAGTAGCCTGATTTTAGAAAATGTGTGTGAATGCACATATGTTTCTATCAGATAAAGTCATCTACTTGATTAGAGCAGTGAAGAAGAGCATAAAACATGGCTGACTTAAAATTCTTAATAATTTATTTTTGGTATTTCAGAGACTGATGAAAGAATGCATGGTGAGACTCATCTATTGTGAAATGCTGGGGTACGAATCTTCCTTTGGATATATCCATGCAATCAAGCTTGCGCAGCAAGGAAATCTTTTGGAGAAAAGAGTTGGTACGTGCATGGAGTTGTAGCCTTAATAATGTTCTCAAACTTGTCCCTTAAAGTTTCTTGGGATTAATAATAAGTCATGTAAAAAATATAACTTACTTAAAAGGTTCTTCTGTTTTCTTGGTCTTGTTTCATAGTCTCTTACTCCTCTTTGAAAGTAACTAATGCTCTAGTTTGTGAGCTGCTCTATATCTGCTTGTAGAACATAAGGCAGTGGAAATTATTTTAAATCATCAGTTCTTTCATTGTTTTGAATCGTGGCACCAATAAACAACTAATTTATAAGAAATTTTGTTAAAAATCACATCAAGCTGAAAATGAGTTTCTGTCAAGGTTTGGTTTCTTTTTCAAGACCTGTAGTACAAGAATAGACAAAGATGCTCCTGTCAGACAATTTCTGCAAGCATAGTATTGTTTTCCCAGTATTTAACTTGGAGATGGTTGTTTAGAATTTTTATAAAGGGCACATTGGTGCTAGCAAAAGTGGCCCTAAAATATTTTCTGGTTTGGTGGTTGTAGGATTTTTTTATATTTTTTTTTTAGTTTAGAAACAGTTATAGAAAATGAGGTGAGAAGGGAGGTCCTTATAGCATAGATGCAGAAGTTCCTGAGGAAATCTGAAAGGCTTATTCAGATTTCTTTGTCTTGCTGTTGTGATTTCCTTGCTTGCCAGTGTGCCTATTAACTTGTTTCCAGTAGATTTAGTTTGAAGTAGCTGTCAGCCTGTCTCATCTGGAGAATTTCCTTGCAGTTGCTGATTCAGCTGCCTAGTGAAGACATTTCTTCTTGTTTGCAGAGAAAATGGTTTAACTCCAAGCAATACTGTGTCTGCATACACAGAAGGAAGGCAATGTCTTGCGGGATATGCTTGTTTGATATCCTTTGTTTGAGTTTCATCTGGATCATCCACTCAAGTATTGGAGTTTCTGAGAGAATGTGTTACAAGTGGTGATTAAAGTTGCTTTATCCCTGAGTAAAGAAAGCCAGTGCATAGATGCTCTGGTAGGGATTAAGAAATTCTGTCTTCACCAAACCTGGGAGGGCAGGTGGTAAGCTGTTTTGAAGAAACTTTGTGACCTCTGTAAGTGTCAAGTACCAATGTGTCTTGTTATTAATGGGTTTGAGACCTTTCCATAGTAGGGCTCTTTTTGAGAAGGTTTTGGTGAAGCAGCAACTTTTTATATTTTATTTTATTTTATTTTAAATATAGGTGGCTTAAAGTTCTCAGGACACAAAGTGCCCTTAAGCTTTAATCTGGTAAAAGGTTGTTATCTTGAGTTCCATAGTGATCGAAATCCATAGTTCCACAAGCAGGTAAATCAGTCTGATAGCCCAGACAACATAGTTGTTTGTATTCAAGTTGTTCATTTTGATCCCTAAGCCCTGAATGAACCAAGACCTTTTTTAAGATCCATTTCTGGTAATACAAATATTATCATGAGTTGTGGCTCGCCCTCCCTACTCCCCCATTTTCAGTCCCTTAGTTTAAAAGGAAGAGGGCTCTTGAAGAAAAAGGTTTCTGGCAGGTTTCTTTTCTGGGGTTCGGGAATTGTTATGAAATAACAGGGGAGTTTTCGGCATAGGATGGCAAATTTATTCTTCTGTGTTCCAAGTTGAATATAAATTTTATTTGAAATGGAACTTTATTTTTTGAAAAAAAAAAAAGTGCATTTGTGTTTTGTATTCTAGAAGTAATACACTTTTATCTGTGCAGAGAAGATGATAGTTTTCCAGGAAGTGATTTCTCATGGTGCTCTTGGCTGCTCTTTAGCTTTAGTATTGTAATGTCTCATTTCTCACATCTTATGAATTCTTAGCTGTTATTTGTTGAGCTGTACTGCGACCACAAATATAAGTGGTTTGCCTGGAAATAAAAGGAAGTGTTGATACTTAAAACCCGAGCAATTGTCATCCAACAGTAGGGTCTTTTCTTGGGTTTTTGTAATTGTTTGAGTTAACTCTTCTTGTATTACAGACAATCTTAAATTTTCTATCTTGAAGTCACTTATTGCTTGGAAGTGTTAATTGAATGCTGCTTTCTTTTATAGGTTACTTGGCAGTTTCTTTATTTCTACATGAAAACCATGAACTGCTGCTTCTACTTGTGAACACAGTTGTGAAGGTACAGTGTTTTTGGATGTCTGGAGTTAAACTAAACTTGAACCAATTTTTCCCGTTTTGTGTCAGGCAACATCTGAGCTCTGTACTCATTAGTTCTATCTTGCTGTCTTGAAATTGCTCTTTCTTTAGTTAGCAATGAAAATTTGAAACAGTTTTCCCTGGCTTTTTAATTTAATTTTGGTATTCCTGCTGTTGAAGCCATATTTTTACATTTTTTCAAAGGAGATGTACCATAAAATTTTCTTTGTAAAATGTACCAGTTATATACATTCTCAACTCCAGGAGGAGCTGTGCATGTATATTTCAATGTAAACTTCTGCTTTGAACTGACAGCAAGTATCTGTCGGCTTCTTTGAATTCTTTTGATAATTTTGTTAGAAAATGGAAATACGCTTTGGAGGGACACTGAAATTCTGGTACCTAATAATATTTTATAGGTGTCATCATCTATATTACAGCCTCTTACATGGAGCAGTTGTGACTTATTGTAACTCTTTCTGCGTAATGATTACTATCATATTACAGTAGGCCAAAGTCACATAAATTATAGACTGAAAGGGATACTCATTTTGTTGTTGTGACTGAAAACTGTTTTATAATCTTTGAAAATCTTAACTTGAAACTTGAGTTTTAAACTTTTATATCCTTGAGTAAGGATATAAAAAAAAAAAAAGTGAAAAATGGGAGTCCACAAAGAACTAAATCAAAATGAGGACTAAAACTTACCTGGGACAAATGGCCAGAACATAATGGTGTGAGCTGGAAATCTTAAGTGTTTTATTTGTTTTGAAAAATAATTTTAATCCTGTATTTCATTAATTCATCCATCCTTTTTTGGTTTAAGATTACGGTCAGCTATATCTACTCTTTTTAATTATATTTGGGACAGACTGTTAATTTTTATTATTTATGTTTTTGTAGGATAGCATGTGCAATTTGCATTCACTTCTTAGGGAGTAGGTAACGTCTTATTTTAGTGTACGGATATGTAACTGGCAGTGTTATTGAGCCTGGTGATTTTTCTTCTTAATTCTTTGGGCTAGATCAAAGACACTAGAGGGAATGCTGTGGAATTCTCTGAGAAGTGACTCATCCCACTGATCCAGCTGGGGACTCAGCATAGTTTTGCAATCATAAAAACGTTTCTGTAACCAAACATTGATAATAGCTCTGTGTGTTAATCTCACAAATGTTTAAAATATGAATGTAGTTCTGTCATGCGAGTTTGAGGAGCTTCTTGTTTCTTCCTGTATAAGAGAAGAAAAGAACCTGATTAGCTCAGTGAGAGCTGGTGCTTCTCAAGCACAAGCAGAGAAGAGGATGGCTGGCAGCAGGATGCTTGCTGTAGGTGGGCTATATCCAGCCTGCTTGTGAAAGATTTGGGGTATGTCTGTGCAGAATTTTAAAGTCAAAATAAAAAATGACTGTCTTATCTCAATGATTCTAACAGGACTTACAGAGCACTAATCTAGTAGAGGTGTGCATGGCATTAACTGTTGTCAGCCAGATCTTTCCACGGGAGATGATTCCAGCCGTTCTTCCCCTAATAGAGGACAAGCTCCAGCATTCTAAGTATGTATTCATTTACAGAATTTCAAGTGGCCTTGTACAGTTCAGTGACTTAATTTTGTAGTTAGTTTTAGTAAACTGGTGTTTTTTCTGAGTTGATCTTTCTAATCATTACCTTCAAAAACTGTTCCTCTCCTAGTTTTACTCAGAGATTCTGGTCTGTTTTATTTGCAGTCTTTACTGAATATTGGATAGGTATTAATTTTTTTCATAACCAGTGTTGATTGGTAAATGTAATTGAATTTTTCTGCTGGTGTCCTTTTAACAAATATGTGAAGAAGTGTTTGTAGAGTAAGTGGAGAAACAGGTTGGGATCCTCGAAGTACTTCACTGATACTTTTTTCTTTAAATAAAGCTCTTTATAGAAACTTTCTTGGTAAAAGTATATCTGCATATGTTAATACCCTTGAATTGTGTGATCCATAATTTATAATATCCCATACACAGAGGATAATATTATAAGCGTTGTGTTGAAAGGGAACTGCAGAATGAACTGACGCAGTAACTTCTAGACAAGTGTTTTTTAGAGCTGCACAAGTGATCACAACAGATTAGCACTGGCCATTTTCATTGTTTATTTGGTGGCCATTCTCTTGAATCGTCAATCTGACATGAAGCCCTACTATCACTTCCTCATTTAGATGGTATTTGCAAAGTCATTTGTTATAAAATATGTAAAGGATGGGTTCTCATCTCTCTCCAAATCACAATGGCTGGCCACATAATTTTTACATTGATGTAGAAATAACAAGTGCAAGTTATTTTGTTAAGTCAAGTACTTAAAATACACAAGCAGCTTCATTTTGTTTTGTGTGAATCTCCTTTCTCTTCAGGGAAATCATCCGAAGAAAAGCTGTTCAAGCTTTATATAAATTCTATCTCATTGCTCCTAACCAAGTCCAGCATATTCATGATAAGTTCCGAAAAGCCTTATGTGACAGGGATGCTGGAGTCATGGCTGCCTCTTTGCACATTTATCTTCAAATGATTAAGGTAGGCAAAAAATTAGAAGCGCAATTGAACTTAGAAACTATTTATATATTTTAAATTTTTAATTTTAAATGCACAGTGTACTGTTCAGAAGTTTTGCAGAAAAAGCTTACTTGTAATTGTTAAAAAAGTTAACACAAATATCCATGATCACATAAATCATGTTTCTTTGTGCTAGTTCTCCATTTAACTTGACAGGTCTGCTTCTTGCATGATCTGAATGCTCAGCATTATTGGTATCCTTAGCTTAGAGGATCTAACTTCTACAGTGTGTTAAAGGATATGCTGAAACTTGCTTGTGAACGTTTTCGTGTGTATTTTTTACTGTTGCCTTCAAGCTACATTTACTCCCTTTGCAAATGTGTGAGAAAATAGCATAGGTTTAAAGTGAAGAATTTAGAGGTGTTGTGGGGTGAGAGCAGAAGCTTGATTTAAAGAAATTAAACCGTCAGTGTAGGTATTTTGATCTTACTCAAGTTGTGGTTTATTTTTACTTTTGAGGTGTTGTATCAAAATCTTTGAAATGTATTTCTTTTTCATTATGTAGGAAAACTCCTCTGGATACAAGGACTTGACTGGGAGTTTTGTAACTATCCTGAAGCAGGTAGTGGGAGGGAAGCTCCCCATTGACTTCAACTATCACAGCGTGCCAGCACCATGGTTACAAATTCAGCTTTTAAGAATATTGGGGCTGTTAGGAAAAGATGATCCAAGGTAACCATATCTTTCTCTGTAATTGGTATTTTAAGGCTATAAAGAACACAGTCATGACCTGTACCTCCTAGACAGCTTTCTGCTTTGGTTTTTTTTTCCCATAAGAGGATTTCAGTGTTGAACTTATACGTTTGTTACAAACCAATACAGTGAGCAGATACTTTTTTTTTTTTAAGTAAAAAATTAATTTCTTCTGGATTGGCTCAACAATTGGTTATTGTGGAATATGCTTGAAATATATTTTTTGCTGGGACTTCTGTTACTAGGTTATCAAACAACTGTCTGAAAATCCAGAGTAAAGATATTTTAAAAAGCGGTGTCATTTTGTGAGGACCTAGTTGTCTGTGATCCTTTTCCTGTTGATGTTTTATTTTTTTACACAAGCAGTGAGGGCAGTGTTTTCATTATTGTGATATGGTAAATGGTTCTTTTGAAAGCTGCAAACATCTTGTTAGATGCCATTTAGAAACATGTTATAGAGCTTTTCCATGTTAAAGTGTATCTGTGGATATGATGAATAATTTGTGTTATGGATTTCAATACTAGTGTTTGAGCTGTTTGGCAAAATAAGACTACATGCTTGTTAGTGCTGCAAATAATTTTAAATATTTTTTCTTTCTTTTTTCTTGTTAAACAGGACAAGTGAATTGATGTATGATGTTCTAGATGAATCTTTAAGGAGAGCGGAGATAAATCATAATATTACATATGGTGGGTGAGGTTATTTTATGTAATTATCAGTATTTGGAAAGATTGAAAATGTGTGTAGTTGATCATGCTAGAATACTTATGCAGTACTTTTGAAAAATCCTACTATATTCTTAATAAACAATAACTGTATTCTTAAGTGTCCAACTAGTAAATTGTAAAACAAGTGATACGTTGCTGTAGAGCACAGGTTTTTTTATCATTGAGGTATCATTTTATTTACTATGAATTCATCTTGACTCAAAAGCCTTTATCCTATGTTTGCGTTGTCCTTGCCCATAAATAACAGAAAGGAAGAGCTTTCAGCTTCTTCATGAAAGCTCTGACTATTCATGCCTAAGTTGAAATAAATGATAAAAGAAAAATCCTAGTGATACAGCTCTGTTTATTAGAAATGCTTAGATCTTCTTTTCACTGCCTTGAGAAAGGCAGTAAAAAAGTAGGCAAGAGTGACAGCATCAGTTCCTCACAGCTTTGTAGGGCTTTTCCTCTACCCACAGTTAATAGAAATTACACCTCCAGAGTTCAGTGATAGATGTTTTTGGCATACATCTTAATTTAAAATTTCTAGAACACAGTAGAAGGCTGTGTCAATTTCATTACCTTTTCAGTAGAGAACAGTGTATTTGTTGCTAGAACAAAGCCAAAGGATTAATTGCATTGTTAAGATTTTTCTTAAGTTGAGCGATTTATTTGGCTTTTTCTTTGCCTTTCCCTCTCCGGGTCTTAATACCTCCCCAAACACCCAGATCTGATGTTCTAGAACCCTGCATTAAGAGGCGTTTCACTATTAAAACCAAAGCCTAACCCCCCATTATTTTATCGTTAAAGTAAAGCCCCATAAATATTGCCAAAGTACCTGTGCTAATGGAATGGAAAGAAAATTAAGACTCGTTTAAAACAGCACTGGGGTGGGGAAGGAACATGGCTCAGAGCTCTAGATGTCTAATGCCTACTTGATAGATATTTTGTAAAGCATTGTGTGAGCTTCGCTTCCACTAAAAAGGGGAGCTTTGGGGAAGTATTCTTTTTTAGTAAATAATAAATGAGGAAACATCTGTCAGAATTTTAGTGTATTCAGTTTATTGCTTCTGTTCTTTTAGGCAAGACCATACGAGATATTGGGAGGTGTGTTGCCTTATAATGCAGACAATTTGCACTTGGAATTGCTAAGAGTTAAACATTAAATTTGTTTTAAGCACTTACGGGGCCAAAGTGGGCATTTTATTATGGTTTATGCAAGGACGTAGAATTTAGGTATGTAGTTTTTGTTCATATGATAAGCTTTTATAAAACTTCTGTTGATGATCCCAGACAAAAGAAAAATGTAATTCTGAGTCATTGCTCTTCCTTACACAAAGTCCTTGGTTATGCATGTTTCTTGCTTCTTGTAGGCAACTGAGCTGTTAATATGCTAGTCTTTCCCAGATTTAGTTTTGTAATGCTTAAGAAAAGTAGATTGACTATTGGACAGTTCAGTTAGAGACTGAATTACAAGAACAACTGAAAATTAGATCTTGATTTTTAAATGCCAATTAACTTGGCGAGAGTAACTTGGTCTGAAGCTTTGCCCAAATTGCTGCCACAAAGGATTAATTACTTTTTGTGTGTTGTTCAGTTTACTTCTAGCTTTTCTCAGACAACTATGTAAAGGGTTGTTTTTTTTAATAAGTATGTTCTTGGGATGATTTTGGCTGTTGGTAGTAGCTAAGAAATCACATGCATTATTGAGAAGTGCGTGGTCTCAAATCCTTTATAGTTGCCCATTGGCGTTCTAAAAACCATCCCAGTTCTTGAGCAATAAGGACAGAAAGTTGTATGTACAGTGGCAAAAGCTAATAAAAAGTAGGTATATACTAGAGGAGATAGTCTTTCGTCCTGCTTTTACTTCTGTCAGTAGGTACTTGGCAGTTAGATTCAGTGGGGGTGGGACAGCAGTGCAGTTCCTTGATACAGTGAGTGAGTTTGTTTGCTTGTTAAAAATTTTTGCGTTATAGAAGTATTTAATGCACATTAATTACATGTTGGTTTTTTTTCCGTCCCGCAGCCATCTTGTTTGAATGTGTCCAAACAATTTATACAATTCATCCCAAATCTGAATTACTTGAAAAGGCTGCCAAGTGTATTGGAAAATTTGTTTTGTCACCTAAAATTAATTTGAAATACTTAGGTAAGGATACCTGATTTCACTAAGATATTGTTAATTTGATCATAGTAGTAGACATTCTGTTATATCATTTCCAATCACTTATATTCTAGGTTTAAAGGCTCTGACCTATGTTATCCAGCAGGATCCTAATCTGGCACTTCAGCACCAGATGACAATCATTGAATGTCTGGACCATCCAGATCCCATTATTAAAAGGGAGGTCAGTGAATTTTTAAATCTAAAAGAATTAGATTAACTTTTAAGCTGAGTGATAGGTTTTCTAAAGTGAGCGGTGTAAAAGGCATATTATGTCTTGGTTATTGTGAGAGAGCAGTTATAAACAATAGTAATGTGACAAGCTGTGTAGATAAGCAGCATATTTCATTTAACTTGTCAAATACAGTTGCTCAATTTGGCATCATACTAAGATGTTTCTGTTTGCCTGCTTCCTTTTTTGAATCGTCAGAGCCAACAAATATATTTTTTGTTCTCTCTTTCAGACTTTAGAGCTTCTCTATAGAATTACAAATGGACAGAATGTAATTGTCATAGTTCAGAAGATGCTTGACTACTTAAAAGAAACCAAGGAAGAATATGCTATCATCAACTTAGTTGGCAAAATAGCAGAACTAGCTGAGAAATATCCTTTTATTATTTTTCTGAACTAGCTGAGAAATATCCTTTTATTCTTCTGAAGCTTTGGAGACAGAACTCAGGCAAATGTAGCATTTGTACCTTTCAAAACATCTTTCATGATCTCTGGAAGTAAGTATTACAGCTGTGCTCTCCACTCACTTTCAAATGTAAAAAAAGATACGTAAAAGACAGTGCACACCAAAATGACCACGGTGTTTCTTGTATTTCATTGAGAGAAAGTAATTGCACGCAAAATACTTTATTTTGGCTTTGGAGTTTTAGCATTAAAACCTTGTGTTTTTAAAGTCTTTTACCACTGCATGGAGAGAGGCGCCTCAGTGCTGCATTGAGCGCTCTTCTGTAATTGTGGGCATGATCTTCCTATCAGAGAGCTCTTTGCTGGTGTACAGCTTTTAAGAATAACATGTTTCCATAGAAATAAAGAAAGGTTTATTTAACTATATCAAAAAGATGAAAGTGATGATTAGGCATTTGGCATATGATGGACATTGTTGGTAGGCTTGCCATTGCCTGATTTTCTGAATGTATTCTTGTCTGATAATTGGAGTTGTAAGTTCTTTGTAACAGAGAGCTACCTTACTGTCCTATTTGTCCACTGCTTGGCATGGAGAGTAGTATACCAAAAAAGCTGTGTTGTCATGCAGTATACAAAAATAAGACAATAATGTTAATGTTTCAGTAAGTGTGCCTTTTCAGGATTTGAGGGAAGGCAGAAGCTAACTTCCAAATTTTAAATATATAAAACAAGCTTTCTCTGGAATACTTCAAAATGTTTATTGTTTTTCAGTAAATCAACAGCAAAACACGGCTGAAAAGAACAGCTTAGTCTATCATTGATCAAGTGATATTGAGCAAACAAACTCAAGAGATTATGCTGAATAGTTAGCGTGGAACAAATGTGAACTTAAAATACGGTAGGACATGTTCTCAGAGCTAAATCCTTGTGTGAACGTGGCTGTTCCTACTGTGTGAAATCTACTTAAACTCTTACTTTTTTACTCTAACATTTATTCATGCACAGCTAAGATACATTGATTGGCAAGCCAGCAAATTGCACATCATGCACAGCTGTTAAGTTTGTGTGTGGGTTTTTTCAACAGGGTAGTAATTTAAGACTTCTGTGCCTGATCACCAGTTTTCATGAAGTTTACAGGAAACACTTTAAAAAAGATACAGGAATATTTCCTTTTTAGTTAGATTGAGCTGATATTTGACCATAAGGACCCCAACTTATTGGAGAGAGCAAGAGGGGTAGCTTATTTGTGGAAAATTTGTTTCCTTAGGAAATGTACTAAAAAAAGAAAGAAAAAGTTATGCCTTAGCACTTCATTCCTTAACATCTGGACAGGTATGCCCCTGACAATGAGTGGTTCATCCAAACAATGAATGCTGTGTTTTCAGTTGGAGGTGATGTTGTGCATCCTGATATTCCAAACAACTTTCTGAGGCTGCTGGCTGAAGGTGAGAATCTCCCCAAATGCTCTGAAGAATTAGACACGTGGTGTTGTTTTCTTAAAATGCACTTTGAAATATTTGATGGGACATGCTATTTTGTTTCAGGCAAAGTATGTATTGTTTTCTATCTAGGATTTGATGATGGAAAAGAAGATGATGAGCTACGGATGTATGCGGTACAGTCTTACTTGGCATTACTGGATGATGAAAATGCATTGTATCCACAGAAATTCCTTCAAGTTATGAGTTGGGTAAGGTAGAGACATGGTCAAAGTTGAATACACAGATATGAGGAAATTGCCAAAGGTAGTGATGTTTATAATAAATATTTTAAAAATTTATTTTTAGTCATGAATATTCCATTTTTACTTGAAGTCAAGATAATATGCTGAAATCTGATTTTAATGTTCCCCTTTGGTGCCTGAGGACTACTTGGCTCATCATAGTTTGTGGAAAAGCTGACTTGCTTCCTTTAAGGCAGGTGACTATTGGAATAGCTCAGCAGCCATATGAATTTCACTGCACACTGGGAGCCTTTCTGTCTTCATCAGAATTAGGCCAGATGTGGCTGTCAAATTGCAGGCCAAGTGCTAGGCTAGTATTGCCTGGCACCTGGGTAAGCATCAGCTTCCACCCAAGGAAGAAGCTGCAGTATGAGCAAATTATGTTTTGTAAGGGCCTAATTGCCATGTTTTGCTTTCTTTTCAAGAGCTATTTGATTTTTAAGAAGCTGAAAGTTGGAGTCTGCTGAGGTAACCACAAAGATCATTTCAAGCCTTTGACATTTAAAACACAAAATGGTAAAGAAATCATTTAGAACAGGTTTAAATAATAGTTTCTTGAATATGAGGTGGATATTATTGTGTTATTTAGTACTGCGTTCCAATTTCAAAATGGAAAGCACTGCTCTGTGTGGCTAAATGCGTATTTTGTCTGCTCTTTGTGACTAGGTATTGGGGGAATATTCCAGCCTTGCTACAGATGTTGATCCAGAAGTTATTTTGACAAAGCTACACCGCCTGCTGAAGAAGACTTCTATTACTCCTGAAACTAAAGTGTGGATAATGGCTGCAGTCACCAAGACAGCATCACGCACCTCTTGTTCTAAAACAGTTGACAAACTAATCCAAGAATTTAGCAACTCTCTAGATACCTGCATGAGACAATATGCCTTCGAATTGAAGCATCTGTGTGAAGACAAAGCAGTGATGAAAAAGTTGCTTCCATTTGATGCTAGTTGCAATGACATGGTGGTAAGACAGCTGCAATGTGTGTTCTTCGTGAACTTGTGTATTTCACGCAGTTGAATATTTTGGTAAAAGGTGTTTCCAGATGAATGATACTTGACAGTTCTGACTGGTGCCAGTCTTCAGTCTGCTTAAAGTTAGTTTTCAGAAACATACTTTTTCAGGCATATGTGGTGAATCATAACGTTCTCTACAGAAAGACAAAGAGCCGTAGTGCTCAGTTAGTAAGCTGGGGTAGCTTTTAACAAAGTTCTGATTTCATACACTGATTTTTTTTTTTTGGTTGTCTCTTTTTTTAAAGACAAATTAGGCCTGCTTTAGTGATGTGGTGCTGCTTTTTAGTTCAAAGGGTTTACTTCCTATTAAGAAACTACTGTTATTTGCACTGAAATGTCCGTAATAACTGATGGAAAACAGTATTGATACTGCTGAGGTTCTTGAGGGGTTGTTTTGAATTCATTGTTTTCATATAATATAATGATACAATCAACCATTTTGGGAAAACTCCACTCTGCTTTTCTTATTGTTTAGACAAAACAAATCAGTAGTGGAAGAGGTTAATTTAAGTTACAGATCTCTAGCTCAAAGTCTGTTTCAACATCCTTCTGTTAATTTCTGTTAATACTGCAGCTTTACTGGTAGGTATGGGAGATGTGACACAGAAGATCCTGATTTGTTGATAAGACACGATATTCTTCTGGTAGCATCAGGCTTATGAATATAAAATATTTTCATTGTTTTCTCACTTTTCTTAATTTTCTGTAGGTAGATGCTTCCTTATCTTTTCTGGATGGGTTTGTGGCTGAGGGACTTGGTCGTGGTGCAGCACCGTATAAGCCTCATCACCAGAGACAAGAGGAGAAACTTTCTCAGGAAAAAGGTGACTGTTAGTTTACTGCTTTTATTAAATAGCTGGTAAATTACTTGATAAAGTATTAACAAACAAGTTAAGTGTACAGTTAACATTACTGTAAGAAATAATATTAATACATCTCTTTATAAACTTAGCTAAGTTCAAGTTGGATTTTAGTTCCAACTAAAGCTAGTGTCTGTCTAGCTGGTATATGTAACTGCTCGTTTATCATGGGGTGCTGTACTGCAGAGGAGAACCTTTTATGCTGATCTATGGGATTTGAAATTTGTGAGGATTATTAAAGTGAAAGCAAAGGGTTCCTAACTTTACCATTCTGAGCACTTAGTCTGGACTGTGGAATTACAGTTTGCAATAATAACCATTGTGAACCTATTTTATGACACACATCCTACATTTTTTACCTGGTGTAGGTATAGTTAAGACAGCAGTATGTGCTTTTTATTTGTTTTAAAATATCCTGAAACTTTACCTATAGTCCATTTTTTTTTATTTTTAATTTTTTTTTTTGCCATAGAAATACTCATTTACTTTATTATAGCCAGTCACATAAGGATTTCTTTCAGACACTTCTGAATGATTCACTTTGCGGTTGGAAAGCTTTTCTAAAATATTCTTCAGCTTTTATTTACCGTTGAGGAATTAGAAAAATGAGTCTTGTAGACTGCATTATCTACAATTAAATTATTTTTAGAAGAAGATTTTGACTGTGAAGGTTAATGCATGCAATAAATAACACTGTCATTTGCTTGCATGTGTAGCTTGGCAGAATTTAACACTTTTCTGAGATAATTGTAAATTGAGAGCATTACATCTACAGCCTCCACTTTAAGTCTGCTAGAAAATTCAAAATTTTGGTGGAGAAATGTTGAAACTGGATATTCTATACTGTTTTTTACATGCATATAAAGCCCAATCTACTGTGTGTCAGGTTGAGCTCATAATAGTGCTTATACTGAGGTGTTGAGAATGAAATTAGTGGTCTTCACTGCTGTCCGTTTAGCACTCTGCAGCATTCTTACACTTTTGCAGGGAAGCCATTCTAGGAACTGCATTATGAATTGCTTTTTTTTCCTGAGTAATCACAAGTACTGATTAGAATCTGCCACTGGTTCATAAATATTCTAGGAGGTAACATATAGATGAGGGAGAATATTCAGAAATACTCTAGAAGGGGAGTCCACTGACTTTATTGAAATTACTTGTTTATAGATAACTAAATTTATGGGTTGGTAGGGTTTGAATGTCTTTATGTAAAAGGCCCTTGTATCTCCATTCCTTCTTGCTCCTTTATGGGAAAGGACGCTTCCTTAGCACTGCCTCCTCCTTTATCAGGAGACTTCTCTTATCCCAGATGCCCAGCAGCTTTGCCCTGCTGCTTCCTTTCCTGGGAAGAAGAAAGTAAGTGTAAGGCTGGGGTGGAGATAAGGGAAAAGGACTGTACCCCTTGATATTTCCAGGGCTGCAAAGGAGAGTCTGCTCTCTGCTTTGTACAGACCAATGACTGTTTGTTGAGGTCCAAAACAATTTTTAGAACCTGTTCAAATTACATCTTGATTCATAAAGCATAGCTAAGGTGGCTGGTTCTGAATCCTGATTCTTAGTGGCAATGACTTACCACCCAAGGCGTGAAGTGTGTTGCAAAGCAGACAGTGATACATGGACAGAATGCTGTGGACTCAAAATGTTACTTGGGCTCATGCACAGATGGAAAAGCTCCCTTACGTAGACCCAATACAGCACTTCTCTCTACAAATACTAAGCATTGGCAGATGTTTTAGTGATATGCTGTAAAGGCACTATTTTTGTTTAATTTCAGCATTTAAAATCAAATACCAATTTGAATACATGTTTTGGATAAATCCTCTGTGTGTCTAAGTTTATTTGGGAACAGAAACATCCAGTTTTAATGAGGATAGGATCCTGAATGGGAAACCTGAGAAGTGCAGCAGTACAACGTATCTAGTTTCAGAAAATAGATTTGTTTCTTACCTCTTCATGCCTCACTGTAATTTTAAAATTCTGTCTGTCTTGCAGCTCTGAATTTTGAACCTTATGGATTGTCATTTGCTTCAAGTGTGTCCTCCTCTGGCATCGCTGGCAGACAGTCCCCCACTGGTTTATCTTTTGGTTCTGACACGTCCGGTAATAGTGCTGAGACCGGGCATAAAGAGTGAGTTAATTTATGTTTGAAAGGTACATTTAAGGTTCTGTTCTTGTCAGTATCGTGTTGCTGCTTCTTACATCAAACTAAAAAGAATACAGCTGAACTTCGAAACCTCTGTCATGTAAGAAGAAATTCAGGATGGCATCTTCTTTGAAATAACTATAAAAAATACTAATGCAGTTACACTGGTTTTTCAGTTTCTTCACAAAGTATAAGTTAAGTTATAGTTAATGCTGTAAAACTTGGACAGGTTTACCTGATGATGACATGATTAAGTTTTTTTTTTTTTTCTCTAACTTCTTTCTTTTTCTCATAGGCTAAGCTTACTTTTTATGGGCTTACAATAATGTGTCTTTTAAGGAAACTTTTCTAGATGAAAGTGAGGCTAAGATTCACAGTGTAAGATACTCCTTAAGTTTTAGAACACTACAAATAAATTCCATATCCATATTTTCATATAAATGAATAACTTCATTTGTACTAAATCGGTATGCAGGGAACTTTGGAAGCTTTTTCAGATTCTTTAATCAGTTTGTGTAAGAAAATCTGAGGCTTTTATGTGTAGGACTTGCAGCATTTAGCCTGTGTCAGTTGAATTAACTTTTGCTAGAGTTCAAGGTGTCTGAGAACATGAACACGTTTCATACGCGATGAAAATACTTTCTAGGTCTCTTCTAATTCTCAGTCTCTAACTTAAATTATTTTTTAAGGAATCAGAATAGAACTATTTAAATACACTTAGAGATTCCCAGAATCTTTCTCCTGGGAAAAAAGATATCTTGTATGTTGTTTGTATTCACTTTTAAAAAATTATTCAAATGGATTATAAATGTCATCTGAAACTCTAGGTGGAGTTGGCAAACACAGTCTACTTCTGGCTGCAGGTGACTAATGGTGACTTGGCAAAGCTCTGTGTGTAGGACTACGTAGCCTAGTCCAAGTTTGTGTTTGTGGGGCGTTTTAAAAATAATGAACGACATTGCTGACGTGGGGCTTCATGCAGATGCAAAAG
The DNA here is from genome assembly GCA_002844005.1 of Limosa lapponica baueri. Classification (NCBI taxonomy): domain Eukaryota; kingdom Metazoa; phylum Chordata; class Aves; order Charadriiformes; family Scolopacidae; genus Limosa; species Limosa lapponica. The sequence goes on from KZ505660.1 coordinate 738,717, forward strand.
TGTTAATTTACATTCCACTACTCACTCTGTATATCCAAGTATGCGTGTGAGTGTTGGCATGCTTTTATGAACGTGATGTTCATGTGGTTGATTCTGCTTTGTTTTATTTGCCTTTTTAGGACAAATACTCTGAAACTTGAGGGAGTACGCAAGCTATGGGGAAAAGAAGGCTATCTTCCAAAGAAAGAAGACAAAGCAGGGAAAAAAAATGAGCCGCAAACTGTTTCTTGTGGCAGCTTACTAGCAGGACAGGTGGGTGACCCTCCTGCGTCACGGTCTGATGAAGTTGCCAGCCTCTCCGAGGAGGACAAAGAGAAGCAGCAGTTAGCATCAACTTTGTTTATTGGGTTAGGATCCAATGCTGGTGTCAGTCTGGTAAGTGGTTCTTTTGAGACGTACCAGTTTAAAGTTTATATATTGCCTTATTTACAGTTGTAGATATTTATGTGCAAGTGGAGGTCAAGTTAGTGTTGTGGTAAAATGTGGCAAAAAAACTCTGAGTCACTGAAAAACTATTGAAAATTACTTTAGTAATCTGATAATTTGTGAAGAACCTGGAACAGGTTGGTTATTACTTGATCAAGCAACCCCTGGAGCCAATCTGATTCAGTAACTAGAACTTCTCACTCTTTAAAACTTGAAGTGCAAGATGTAGTTTCAGTTTTCCATAACTGTTCCTTGACCCAACTTTGTAGCTGTTGGCATTCTTTTGGCGGAGAGGCTTGGGTTTGATGGCCTATGTCAGGACCATTTTTTATTTATGTATGGTAGTATGCAGAATGCTAAAGAATTCATTGCTAGCTAATCTTTTTAAGACTGGAATTTTCATATTGGCCAACTCAAATCTTGGCATTTATCACTGGTTTAATGAGACAATGTTTAGCTGTGCTTGCTTTTTAATATTTAAGCTTTTAGTTTATGTTCTAGAGAATCTCGAGTCATTCTTGCATTATAGGCTAATCCAATACCCTGTAAGAAATACAACAAAAGCCTGTTACTGGATCCACTACAATGTTTGGAATCTATTTGTATTAGTCATCTGAATTGATTCCTTGGTCATTATTTGTCTTTGCTCACTCCGTTTCATGCTGTTAACAGTAACACAGTTGCTAGAAGCTTCACCACTTTTTTCTTTTTTTTTCCTTTTCAGATGGGGAAAGTGGACATAGCTACTCAGAAGTTCAAAAGGAAATCAAAGATAAATGAAACTCAAAATAGCGAGGAGGCGTCAGACTTCCAAAATAGTGCTGCTTCGGATTTTGGTCCCTTACTTGATACAGTACCTATTAACATGGAAGACTGTGAGGGAGATATACACACAAGGTTAAGGAAAGCCTCCCTGTGTTCTTCAGATATCGTAGAAGATAATTTAGTATTTGAAACACCTCAGTCCCTAAAAAAGTCTGGGCTGGACGACAGACTTTCAGATAGTAAGCCGTCTGAATCGTCTCTGTTTGCTGATAGTAATATTGAAATTTTTCAGCCTTCTCCAAGTGCTCAATGTGAAAGTGCCAGTAAAACACCGTTGGTCCCTTCCTTACCAGAAGAGCTAGAAGAGCTCACGCACTCTGAAGTAGTGGAACTTTGTCAGAGTGATGCATTAGCTCTGTATTTATGTAAGGTGTGGACAGATGACTCTCTGTTGCTCACTGTTTTTGTTTCAAATAAAACCACTTCTGCACTTAATGCTGTGAATCTAGTGTTTGAAGCAGAAGAATATTTTCAGGTAAGAAACTTTGTTTCTGTTATATTTCAAATTCCCTGGGAAGTTCTTGCGTTTTGCTTGCATTTAAGTGTGCAATATTTGGTTTAATGTCTCAGCCATGCCTTTTTTCCAGAGCATTTCCTTAGAACCTGTGGTATGGCTGTTACACACATCCTAAAGGGTAATGAAAGAAATCTCAACACCGAACTTGGTGTCATTTGGTAGAAAAGTTAACATCTCACTTTTTTAATTCACCTTGATTTTTTTTTCCCTACTGCTTGCCTCCATATAACAAATATGTGTGGTTTTGCAGTTCTTCCTGGTGCTGGACAATGCAAACCTAACTAGTCATACTCAGAACACCAAAGAAATCACCGTGTAACTCTTTTGTCCGAGTGTGACTATTGGGCGTGTGCATTTATTTGTATTTATCTGATAGGCAGACATGGTGCTTTTTCTTCCTTCATGTAAAAGTGCTTAAGTGTGCCTCAAGTATTTGGTTTTTGTGGTGTTTTTTTTTAAGACATCAGTCATATTTCATTCTTGTTCTCATGCATTCAGTTGATGTTGGAGAGGAGTTGGCCAGTGTGGGCTTTTTTTGACATTGGATACAGCTGGGATTTAACTGTGGTTGGTAAAAGCAAGCGATAGTCCTGATTGAAATGTCACTTACATAATTGGAAAACTATTTAGGAATTGCCTGTTGGCATGACTATCCTTGGATTTTGCTGAAAGAAGCACAAAATTATGAAACCTTAGAGATACTCAGCAAGCGGTAACTGGACAAAGAGAATTAAGCAGAATGTTTCTTTTAGAAGTGACTTAGTCAAGGAGCTGCTAATTGATTAGGAAGTCTCCTTCCTTCCCATTTCTGGCCTGCATCAAACTTGTCATGGCATTGATAGAAAATGAGCATCTCATGTCTAGTTTTTCCTTGTAATTCATTTAAGGTTCTGCACAGACCAAAACCACAGATAGAATCTGTGTTACTTCTTTGTTTAAAGAGTTTGGGGACTGCTGAGTAATCTTGAAGTTACCCTTGTTACTCAACTTCTTGGTTTTAGTATATAGCTTTGGGTATGTTGCAATGTTGCTTGCTCTTGTATATTAGTTTATTTTGGGACTGAACTACAGAACTCAAGTTCTTGGCCATCAATTCTCTGTCTCTGTGAGCAATCATTGTGGGGGGAGAGTCAGTTGGCAGAAAGAGATGAGTTTCTGCAGTGTTTCAATTCTTACAGAACTTTTGTAGATGTTAATGATAGATTTATCCTCAGTGAGAGCTGAGAAATGGTGGCTTTGTTCAACTTGCCAAATAGTCCAAGAAAAATCAATTGAAATAAAAGGCATTGACACAATTTTATAGCTGTATCTTCGCCACTTACACAACTTGATAGCAACACTTATATTCTATATTCCTTTTAAACAATTATATAGATTTCGGAGAGTCCCACCTATCAGTTCCCTGTAATTGAAGCTCAGAGTGTGGAACGTTGCCAGAAATGCGTGTGGATGGACAAAATCTGTACACAGGGAATTCTTTCTGGCTTTGTTAATTACCAGTCAGAAATGGAAACTCACCTTGAATTTTCAATACCTTTATCATTGTTGGACTTCATCAGGTAAATGAAATTAGCTGCTGTTTTTAAAAATGTGTGTGCTCAAATAAATATTAGACAAGGGTAGGATGATTTGGGTATTGATTATGAAAATATAAGGCTTCATCTTGAGCAGCAAATGTTAATCTGAGATGACTGTTAAAGATAGTAAATTAGTTGAAAGGTTATTTACACACTTACAAAAAAGGAGCAAAGTTCTAGGAAGAAGTACAAATCCAGTGAGAATGTTTACAGTAGCTGCAGGTGAGAATAGTCTTGAACTACAGAATGCGTCCTGGGGGAGGCCAACAGAACTGAGGGAAAAGAAGGACACGCTCTTTTAAAATATGGCATAATATAAACATGTCAAACTGAAATAAGTGATTTGAGTACAGAGACCCGTACATGATATGAAAAGGCTGACAGCTGTTGCAGGGGAAGAAGAAAGCTCATTCTATTAACTTTTGAACACCACATTTATTTCAGGAGTTAAAAAAAAAAAAAAAGCAAATGCTCTTTTTCTAATAGACCTGTCTGTTTTGTAGTGAAATCCACCTTGTTTTCCATAATAAAGTCTACCTCTTATTGAACTTTTTTGGTCTCTTTCAAAGGGCAAATATCTCAAGGCCATTCACTTTGGTCTTCCATTTAAATGGAATAATGTATTTTTTAAAATGTAGAAATCTAGAGAAACAGAAACTGTTTTTAAATGTTAAGCTGGAAGAGAAGGGCTGTGTTTAAGCTTATTGCTAGCTGTATTGTCCATTTGCTTCCAGATATGATTTTTTGGGCGACCAAATATATTCTGAGTAATGTATCTTATTTTGCTAAGATACGTGGTGAACTTATTTTTTAGGCCAATGGAAATGACTACAGAAGACTTTGGGAAGCTGTGGTTGTCCCTTTCCAATGATGTGAAACAGAATATAAAAATGTCATCTTCTCAAGATTCCCTTTCAGCAGCTCTGAATACTCTGCAACAGAAGCTGAAACTCCACACAGTTGATATTATAGGTGAGTGAAAGTATACTGTAAGGTTGCTTACAGCCTATAATTTGTCCCAGGAAAGTAAGTCCACGGAAGCAGGTATCTTACAGTTGAAGGCAGGGAATGTTTAAGAGCACAGTAAACACAGGGGTGTAGGCTGTGTCCTTTATTTGCCTTACTCGGGGATCTGTGAAGATTGATGTATAAATGTACAGCAAGCAGTAAATTTCCCAAGGGAGCAAACTTGCTTTGTGAAGAGTTTTGAACAGGATAAAAAAAATGGAAATGAGGCTGTATGACAAATGTGAAGGTGGGATTGCATGCAGGAGGCGTGATTTTTGGTGACCTGTTAGGGGAGTAGGAGAGAACAGCAGAAATGGAGTTTGAGAGAAAGATACGGGGTTTTTTTTGTAAACTATACTGTAGCTGTTGTTAACTGTTACTCCATTTGTTTTCTGTGGCCTCTGTTTTAAGGTAATGAGGGAATACTGGCGTGCCAGCTCCTTCCATCCGTGCCCTGCCTGCTGCACTGTCGCACTCACTCAGGGATGCTGGCTTTGTGGTTCAGATCGCCTTGTTCTGCTCTTCCAGATGGTTTGCTTTACCAGTGTCAAAAGGCGATGGAGGAATCCTAATAACAATAGTGCCTGCCTTAATCTAGTTGGTGTGTGAAAAGCAAATCAAAGATTTATACAGTTGCACAGATAATTACCAAAGCTAAATTAAGATATTGCTTCTCAGAAGTATTCTGAGTTTTCTTCCAGCTTGCGTGTGTCATGGTGGACTTGTGGGGGAAGAACAATGACCTAAGTTACGCCTGCAAAACCGTGCTCAGGACTGTACAGTGACTAACAAGCAATTCATTAAAGTATTGTTACCTGTTTAAGTGAAATGTACATTTCTTAATTTTGTTGTAAATGACTGAAAGTATTTATTTTTATTACACAGCTTTTATAGATGTCAGTAAGTATTTCTCATAGCAAATACTTCAATATGATTTTAAAGAAAACATATGTCCGTTATGAGGTCAGACTTGAACAGTTATCAGGATCATCTAATTTCATTTTGATATTTTTTTCTAAAGCTATTTTTAAGCACTGCTGGCAACAAGACCCGTGTTGGTGGTTGTATAAAGGGACTTATATAGCAACAAATGCATGTTTTGAAAGTAGTTAAAAGATTTTAGTGAGCAACACACTTCCCGTGATCTTTGATGTTTTACCATTTAAGTGGTGACATCTAAACATGTTTCTGCTAGGAGGCAAGCATGACATTGAATTGAAGCACCTCCTGGGGGATGATCTAAGGCCCTTCAGGTTAGTTCCTGTCTGCAGTTCTTCCTGCCCCATGTTCAGTCATGTTCTGTCTCACAGGGGTCTGTGACAGACACTGAATATTGGTGCATGTCCAAAGATAAGGTTCATGTGGATCGAGTCCAAGATGACTCGGTGAGTGTTTGGCTGTGGACACGCTGGCTCATTGGTGCTTGGCTAGTGGACATCTTCATTGCTCTCCAGTCGACCCTATAAATTTAATCTGGTCAATCTCCCTGTCCATGAAAATTCGCATGGAGGAAATATTAATTTATTTTTACTTCAAATTATTTACAGCCTGAGTTGGCTTGCACAGATGTGGCTGTATTGTGTGCGCACAGCTCGGAACTGCAGCAAGGCGTAAGAGTTCTAAATCGGAGCAACATACATGATGAAGGTGTCTGTCTAGATTGTCTCCTTTTCTTCCTGAAATAGCCTCACAGTCTTGAAAATCCAGCAATCTTAATTTATTTAGATGCTAAATTAAAACTTTAATAGTGTTTATTATTTATAACTGGTTATGTTTTTTACTTAAAAACATCAAAGACTGTACACACGGTTCAGACATGGTTGAGATGGATTCTACAGTGGAATTCCCTCCTTTGTGTGTTTAATATTAACAAGGAAATTCTTTGTTATTTCAGTGTTACTGATTCTCACCCGATAAGCACTGGTTGTAAAGGAAAATAAAGTATTGTTATTTTGCTAATGTTTTGGTAAATGTTCATGAAATCATCATAAGAATGTTAATACGCTGATAGCTTTTTTTTTTTACATCAAGCCACTTGTGTTTATCACAAGTACAATCATATAAGCAAAGCTCTTTTTTTTTTTATTGCTGTTTCAGTACCCTCTTACTGAAGAATTTAAAGTGCACTGAACTTGTAAATACTTAATGTTTTGCATACTTTAATGTTTACCTGGCACTTGAAGACAGTTCATATAAATGAAACTGATTTATAGTGGAATAACTTCCAGCAAACTATTTCCCTGCTGTTAAATCAGATTTCTGTTATGCAATTGGACTTTTGTAATCATATGAACTGTACTAGGAGTATCTGGGTTTGGCCTATGCATTTACGCAGCAATGAGATGTTCCATGTCCTAGCGTCTAAAAAGACCAGTGGAAGATGGTTACACCTTCTATTGTCTATGAAACATCCTTTATAATCTTCTTCTCCATATGAATAGTGTATGTTAAGCTGTCAATATGCAGGTTCAAAGAGCTTTACAGTAATATTATATTAAGGGCTTTGCAGGGAGTTGTACCTGGGTCAGTCTTTATTTTTAGATTGCCCCGCAAGTACTTTTCGTAGTCTATCACCATCTTTGCCATTCTTGGAGTTTAATAAAATTCAGTTTTGTTTAAAAAAAAAAAAAAGAAATTAGCTTGATACTTGTTAAATATTCTTTGCTACCTCATGTAGCAGTGTTTCTGCATATTAAGAGCTAGGTTCTATTTTAATTGGTTCTCTTTGCATCTGAACAGTGATGAAGCATGTAGCACTGCAGAAGTCTTGAATCCATTGGTGATTTAAGTGTCCTGTGTTTCAGTTAGAGGTATAAAAAGAGTGAGAGTACACTTTAGATCTTTTGAACAGCATTCTGTGTGCCAGCTCACACTATCAGATACTCTTTGGAATACTGCCAGATTATGGGGACTTGGTTTTAGGCATCACAGGAGCCTTTGGGATCTCTTGCTATTCATAGTTGACAGCAATTGCTTGGTTGGTTTTTTTTAAGTCCAGTGCTAACATAGCACACTATTTGCTATAGTACTGAGGAGGAGTTGGGAATTTGGGAAGTTTGACATAATTTCTGAATTGAAGGCGGTTGCAGCCCTGATCTAAATTTGGGGGGCTGTTCTGTGTGGGTGGCTGCTGCTGTGTACCAAGAGGGCATTGCTACGCCAAGGGTCTGGCTGATATAGGGAGCTTAGGCCCTCAAAAACTTCAGCAGTTCAGTGCTGGGAATCCCTCTGATTGTCATCCATCATCCAGTTGTCTCTAAAATGAAATATAGCTGCATAAGTAATTATCCAAAGGAATATTCTTTCATCTAGTTCTGCATTGAAAATCCTTTAGTGGGTACCTTCATCTTCTGTGGTGTTGGCATTTACTTCTCTTTGTGCCTTATTAAAACTTGAAGGATCAACCAACTCCTTTTCATGGAAAGGGCAGTAAGATGCGTGGAAGTAGGCTAGAAGGAAGAGAGCGTGTCATCCAGTTAGCATGAAGAAGTTTACTTTCAAGGGGCGACCAGAGGCCAGCCAGAGTATGTACTGGCCTTTCCAAACTGGCAGGTTAACAGCGTTTTGAACCAAACCCCTGCGTAGCAGGAGACGCCACTCTATTACTGTTCCATGCCATGGGCAACTCAGAGGTCTGGACATTTTGGAGTCAACAGATAAGTGACTGTATTGGATCCGTATTTCAACTGTTTTTTCAGGTTCTCCCCCTTACCCCAAGTATTTTCAGATATTTTTAATGAACAAATATATTGGTATAGGAAAACTGGTGGATGTGCAACATGGCACCATGATGCAGTATGTTCCCCTAAACATAGGTCAGATCTCCCGTGGTGTTACGTTACTTTCTGCTAGGAGTTCCCCAACCCCTTCTCTTCCTCTAAGGACTGGAGAGAATAAATTTGTGTAATGGATGGCACTGTCTTGAGGTTTTCCTATACTTGCAAGTAGCTCATAAATGACATTGCCTGGTGGTTTCTAAATATTGGAAAGGTACTTATCTCCTACAGAGTCCCACTAGTGATTTTCCAGCATAAAAAGCTGTATTATCTTTTCTGTGTGGATAAGACAAAGTATTGTCTTTTTCTGGCATTGAGGTACATAAAACTGGAAGTAGACTGCTTAAGGCATCCAGTTATGATTTGCTTTTGCATTTCTGTCCTTGAGATACGAGTTAATTGTGAATTGCGCTTTACCTCTTGGTTCTCCTCAGGGTTGGGTATTTATATGCCTTTCTATGAGAACATGTCTCCAACACAAATAAGATTCCATGTTCAGTGCAGTGTGCTTTTCCGTGGTGCATGTACAATTTCATTAGGATGATGGAAGTGGTCACTCCCTTGAGTTTCTTTAACATTAACATTTTTCTCTGTAACTTTATTACATAAAGTTGGCAGTGATGAAGCAAAGAATATTGTGTCCTGCCATGATACGATTCGTAAAATTAACCTGACAGCAATGTTTTACCAGCAGCATGGCTCAAAGCACCACTTAAGAAGATTGCTTTAAACTTTTATTTTAAGGTAGTTGGCAGTTTTCTCTTTGTGCTCATCTTTAATTGCTTCCCGTATAATTGCCGTGCGAGTTGTTTGCAAATCCTGAGCTGTTTCAGCCAAAACAGTTTGCTTTTTCTGGGAATAAGGATAGGGGAATATATGCTTGCTGCTGTTCAAACATTCTGGTAGGTTCTAGCATCTCCGTGTTTTGGGCAGGGATTTGAAATCTGTCAGGGATGTGTCTGTCTCACTTAAATGACGTTTACCTAAACTGAGCTAAATACATCATGGAAAACTCACAAGAAAGTGCTTGGTGGGGAGCTAGACCGTGGCGCGTTCCATCTGCTGTGGTGCTGGGACAGGCTCGGGCTGAGCCGGGGAGAGGCTGGTACCGAGGGTGAGAACCTCGTGCTGTTTCCCCCACAGGGCTTGCGAGGAGTGTCTGAGCCCGGAGACTGAACCCCGCTGCTAAACACACTGAGCCAGCATCGTTTCTGCTGAGCTCTCAAGGGCTTGAGAACTTTGTGGATAATCAGAAATTTCCATGTTTGTGTTGCGTGTGCGTCATGCAACAGAAATGTGGTTTTCCAGTTTTCCAAAAAAACCTGGTCGCCAAAGAGCATTAAGGTTGCAGAAGTTGAAGGTGATGAAACTTAGATTACGTGAATCCCCTCGACTTACTGATTAATTTCAGTTTACATTGGATGGCAGAATAAATAAATGAAAAAGAAACAAAAAGGGCAGTAATCACACATTTTTAATCCACAAATATGATAATACATCATATACTTAAGGTGACCTGAACATTGCCCTTATTTTAGCAATGTTATTACATACCAAGCTACAAGTACAAAAGTAAACAATGAATATACAGTATATGCAAGTATGAGAAATACTTGAAAACATTCTCTTTCCTTAAGGCTACTCAGATTTATAAATAAAACAACAGATGTTCAGCTGGTTTGTCTAAAATACCAGAATCTGAATATTGATACTTGCAACACGCAGAAAGAAAGTCACAGACACAGGATATCCCTTTCCTTTGCACATCTTGAATGTTGAATAATCTCTTTTTTTTTCTGGCTTTAAAAAAAAGGACTTAAATTTGTTTGCCACAAGTGAAACAAACACGCAAAATTTGACGTGGGTGCACTGGGACAGGAGTGTTGGATACAATAAATACTGCTCTAAAGCATCAGTTGACGAGTACGTGCTTGGAAAAATGCAGCTAATGGTGCATGTAAATATGGCTGGACCCCAAATGTAGGTATTTCATGACTGTGCTGTGTTGCAAAGGAATTTTCCACCTTCATTGCTATTTAATATACTTTTTATGGTTAAAGGAAATATATGAGGAAAATCACATTGTCTTGTGCTGCCATTTTTCCGAGGAAATATATGAGGAAAATCACATTGTCTTGTGCTGCCATTTTTCCTGTGCTCCAAAATGAGTTCTCCTGGGAACAGATAAAAATCCATGTAGCGCAGTGTTAGTGAATAAACGGTCTGGGTGTGTGTGTTCTCAACTGTGTAAAGGCGTGAGAGTCAGAATTGTTGCAAGAGATACAATATAGTTATTCTGGAAAAGAGGAAAGATGGAAGAAGAATAAAACTTTGAAGAGTTTTCTCTACCACCATAGTATTTAATAGTTTAAATGAGAAACATAATTTTTTCTTATCCTAAAGTAATGGGTGATTGACACTGGAAGTCTTCCTCAGAGAGGAATGGCTTTCAAATATATTTTCTTGTCTTTGTCAATTTTCAAGTACATGCATCTCTGTATTACAATATATGTGATATGGAAGGTGTTACCTCCAGATAATGGGATTGTCTCCTATCTGTGTCAACTAAAAGGAGATGGTATGTGACACTGAAGCGTCAGTGGGTAGAGGTGAGTCTGGAGGGTAGGATGCAGAGGGCAAGGAGAGGAGAGATTTCCGAACATCCTTCCTTTACTTAGGGTCAGTGAGATTATCCAAGTGGCAAGTTGGTGTATCTGCTCTGCTCTGATTCTCCCTCAATCCTAACAAAATTGCACAGAAACCAGTATTTCTTTGCAAAGTGTTTTAAGTTTGAAGACATCAGTATATTTTATTAAAAAGAAAAAAAAGTCACTGAAAACATTCTGAACAAATAAGTCATTCATGAAGCTGACCAGAGTCACTGAGACAGTTCTCTTAAGCCTCCTGTGGACACGCTACACTTGGAGGGCACCGCAAGCATAGCGATGGGCTTCCTTATCACACCTCTGCTTTCCCGTAGGCACAAATGAACATCATGGACATCTTAAACCGAGAGTTTTATCTAGGCTGAATATTTTGAGGACAGGGGCTGTAAATGTCGCTTTGTAGCTCCATTGGTGTCTTAGTCGTGCTCTTCTTCACAAGTGCAATTTCAAAATCTTCACAAAGAGTATTTTGTTCTGGCAGGTGAAACAGTAAGAGAGCAAAGAGCAGGACAACCTTCAGCCTAAACTCATGAACACATGAACCCTGAGAGCGGGGAAACCCACGCACTACTTTATCTAGTTTTCTGGGTACCTTTGAGCTTGAACCACTGAGCTGCTTTTCAAAATTAAAATTAAACCTTCTCTGTTATTATCAGGTATAAAACAAAACTCTTTAATGAAAATATTGCTTCATAGTGCAGCTCTTTAGATTTTCTCCCACTTCTACTTAGTTTGCATTATTTGTTATTCCCCTATTAGACTTGAATATTATGTAAAATCAGGTATTTTGATTCTTGATCCTTTTGAAAGGAGGGAGCTTAATCCATCACAGCCCTACTTTCTGGCTAAGCTTTTTCATTTAGCGTGGGAATAATAAAAACATACGCACCAAGGGCAGCCTGGGGGTAAATTCCATGCGTTGCTAATTGCCTTCACCTGTCTATCTTAACATAGCCATGCATTTGAGTTTACTTTCTCTTCATTCGTTCGGCCTTGAACACAAAGCCAGGAAGGTCACGGTGTATCGCAGTCTGTTTCTGAACAACATATGTCAGCAGCCTTGTTCACTCCGCTCCTTGGAAAAGACGGAATTATCTGAACAAAACATGAAAATTGATAGCTTTCTGATTGAAGTTTTCCACTTCATCACGAGCCTGGTGAGCACTTTCTGGCCCCTGCTGGAGACTTGAGTAAGATACCGGTAGGAAGGAAGCTCGCTTGCTCACCACGGCTCATGAAGGGTGGCCAGTTCCAGAGAGAAGTTTTTGGTTGCTTTCATGGTTTTGAGCGTAGTTTCAGAGGATCTTCTCGTCAAGTAGTTTGTTGATGCCATCGCAGATCTTTTTGAGGTATGGCCGACAATCCCCATCAAGACTGTACAGGGCAGTTAGAAATTCCACATCCGCAAAGTGGTTGAAGACGTGGTTGATGCGCCCGTGGGATCTCGGTGTCAGGTGTCGATCTACGAGTTCATGCACAAGGTCTTTACATTCGTTCAGAAGTTCTGCAAGAACATTTCTGTCAAAAGTGTATTCTACCTCGTAGAAACTGACGATTGTCATGGCGGTTTGGTTCAGCTTCTTCCTGAACTTGTCAACGATTTCCAGCTCTTCTTGGTTGAACTGATTATTTCGATAGAGGATCCCGATTTTTATTGCCACTTTAATCAGGTCTTTCATAATTTTATGGGCTTCCTTTTTGTTTCTCTTGTGTTCCTTCGTTACTTTGTACAGCTCATCAAAGATTTCACTGCTCGTGTCATCGATTAGCATGTTAGCCATGGTTTTGGTTGCCATTTTACTCAGGATCTTTTTCTGGGCTTGCAGTGCGAGATTCTTGGAACTGAAACAATCAGGCCCTGTTTTGGGATAGCAGAGGAGGAAGAAAACGTTAATTTTATTTAGTGAGTAATTTTCACAATCAGTTAAGGAAAGTAGTACCTGTGGGCTTAACTGAGACATTACTGATCGTCACGTGTACTCATGATTGCAGTAACGGGAACGCTTCCAGTGCTGTATTTCCAGGTATCCTTGGGCTCTCGGACACCTGTGTTGTAGGTCTTACTGTCACTGAGGTTTTTTGCTTACAAATTAAGAAGAGAATATTCTGGCAGGGGATATCTATGCTGGTTCTTTGCCAGTCTTTTAATTTTGAAGTTCAATATTAAAGCTTTCTTGGCAGAGACATCCGTTGTGATGTGGTGGTCGAAATAATACATAAGATGAGCAAAAGGAGATACTGACAAATACATGAACCTGAAAAAATTACAGTTTTGATCGTTGGGAGGCACTGTTGTTGCACAGTTAGACTAAGCAGCATCTCAGCTAAGGGATAATAAAACAGATTCATAAGCGTGGATTTATTTTGCTTTAATCTCTAGTAATGATGCCTTTCCCATTTGTTACCAATTTGCAAAAGTATAGAGTGTGGTTTTTGGAAAACGCTGGTGCTTCAGTGCCTGCGGTTCCTGCCAGATGAAAATACCTGAGCTATTTGATCTACGTTTATCAAACAAGTATCTCAGATTTTTTTTATCTTTCACCCGTATGTGCAAGTTTGACTCAGCACAGCACCTGGGCATGTGGCTACACCTGCTGGACTTTAGCCAAAGAGCTCCTATGGTTATTGCTAGAGGTTAATTTGACCTCCCTCTGTTTTTCATGTTAACGTTGGTTTTTAACTGACTTTTACGTGGACAAAGTAAAGGAAAGGGAAAGATTTCATGTGAAATAATCATTCAGTTTAACACTTCGGTGGTGGAGTCTCTGTTGGATCACAGTGCATTTTACCGTTGTAGCACAACAGTGGTGGGTGGGTGTGTTATGTACTCGGGCTTACAGCCGGTGAGGTCGGTGCCAGCAGAGTGGCCTCTCTGGTATGAGATGCCTTCCTTGCCTTCCCCTCACGTCTCCCCTCAGCATTTGCTCCTGCAACGGAGGTCCCCAGCTTTCCCTGCCAGCTGGGGACCTCGCTCTGCTCACCGGGACTTCACAGCCTTGGACGGAGGTAACCATGTCCTTCACCAGCTGCTGGGGAACCAAACCACTAAGAGATTTAAAATAATAATAAAAATCAAAGCTTCCAGCGCTGATTTGATTTTGGAGCCTGTGTGGGTCTTAGGCTGGTAGGGTGAGCTCCGGAGCCACTTTTCAGCTGTCAGGACATGAGTGCTCAGCTGAGACACCACGATGTCACCCTGCTGTCACCCCGCTGTGCGGCCGTCAGTCTGTCTGCGTTTGTGGTGGAGTCTGACCCACAGCCTCGCTCACGCTGCCCTGGGTTCACCGCAGCCCCTCCTTCCTCCCCGGGCTCCCTCGCCCAAGGCTAAAGGGGTGCCGGGGCCAGTGCTCACTTGGAATAAGTAACACTCTGAATTAAAATAGTCTGCTGTTTAAATCCTATTTTTCAAGTTAGCTAGAATATTAAAGTTGTCATCTTTCTTTGTGCACTACCACTGTACTACTGAGCAATATGAAAGAGTAACATTTAATTTCAACTGAGCCACCACCTGGAAAAAATAATTCAATGTGCTTAAAAGAATTGCCTGTCATTTGGAGAGAAAATTGTGGGGCTGAGCTGCTGACTGGAGGAAATAGAAAAACTGTGATTTAATCTAGAAATGATAAAACCAGGCTGAAAGCATTCTTTCACTTAGCAGTACGTGGGTATATAAATAGTATCCGTGATGAATAATTATGTGCATTTGACACAGTAAAATGGAAGATTAATATTAGTGTCTGTTCCTGTAGTAAGTGTTTGCGGTTAATCAAGTGGACGCAGTTGTTCAGCATCTGTTTGGATCAAAACCTGAATACAATTTCAGTAGATTTTCAGAATATTAATTTTACTAACGTTCATGACACTTCAGGCTCTGTGTCGCTTTCAGCAGGTGAGAGCCCGGCTGGCTCCCGCTGTGCCCAGCTCCACTGCAGGCAGAGCTTTGCAGAACCCCCCGCAATTCTGTGGCTGAAAGTGGTGCCTGCAGTGACGAGCAAAGCACTGCGTCCCCCAGGACCAGCGCAACCACCAGCACCTTCTCAAACACGCACGCAGCAGCCCTCCCATCTATGTGATTTCTGAGAGACAAAAACTGATGCCAAATTAGCACGTAAAAGCCTCCAATAAACATCAGACATGAGGTTTGTCTGGCACCAAAAAAGTTGTTCTGGGGCATGTTCTCATATTCCAAGTCCATGCTCTCATCCACAAAACTGAACATGGTGCCATCTGTGAAGATGCCACCCCTGGGTTTGGTACCCAGAACAACGATGACACAGCTCCCAGCAGAAGCTGCGAGCCAGCAAAGGGGCAGCGCAGCCCCGGAGCATCAGCCTCAGTTTAACTGAATGTTAAGGCTGGGCCATTTTTCCATGGCAAGTCCCAGCTGTGGGATCTGCTGTTTAACAGCATGGGACTGAGCTCCTTCTTGTCTTTCTAAAAATAAAATAAATCTGTTTTTACATTGGAGCTGCTAAACTTTTCTGTAGAAGCTGTACTTCCCTTTCCTCCATGATTTCCTTTACCAGGCCCTAATGCTTTATCCTCCTCCTCCTCTCGTATCTCTCGCTCTCCTCTGTTCAATCCAAGACCCCAGTTTCATGCCTTGTGTTCTTGCTGTGACGCCCTTCTCTGCTTCATGCTCCTGTCTCTCCAGCCTGTCTCACCACAGCATCTCTAGCAGCTGTGAGTGCTCAGAGCCCTCCGAAACTGGGCAGATCCAACTATTTTGCACACACTCCTGTCCCCTGCCTCCTTCCATCATTTGTTCTGCTCCTTACGTTGTAAAACCTGTAGTAGCTGGTAATGAGTTTCACCACCGGGACTGCCACATGCTCTCTCCCAACAGACAAGGTCCCGGTGGGGAAGGGCTGCGCTCCATGGGGACACAGGGCAAGCTTGTGCATCTGTAGCATTCTGTGGCGCTCTCTGTTAGATGGAGAAGGTGGCAGCCTGCTGCCACAGTCCCCCCACCACGTCAGGAAACCACTGAGAAGCTCAGGGAGGAGGACAACTGGTGCATCCCAGCTGTACCAGCAAGCAGCCAACCTGGCCACCGGGATCGGTGCCCTACAGACCCTCGCCCCGTGGTCACCACCTGCCCAAGTGCCTGCTGGTGGGGTCAGACAACGTGTGTGCGATGAGGAGGAGGCAGACAACAGCCATCAGCCCCTTGGTGCAGCCTGGACAACAGCGTGGGGGCTCTTCGCAAAGGGCTGTGCTCAGCTTTGCTGGAATTCAGGGAGTGCACGGTTTTATGGCAGCGTATGCTGGAAAGAGCGAGGGATGGTTTGGATTCCTGCCTCCAAAATCACATAGTGCTCAGACACCAAGGTGACGCCTTGCCTTTCAAAGACCACAAGTGGTCAGCCCCTTGATTAAATTCAGGCTTTCCTGGGGACTGCAGGTTTACTGTGGGAGTCCTTTCTCACTGCAGCACGTTGCTCGTTACACAAAATATAACATCTTTGCCTCCTACATACAGCAATTCTATTTTCTGCTTTCTTTCCTACAGCAAAACAAATCAGCAACAACATTATAGATGCTATTAGCTTTCAGGAACATTACACCAAAGCTAAAAAAGAAAAACCAGCCTCCGAGCATGCTGCTTTGCTGCGTAATGGTTAGCTGCCATAATAGAAACTCTGACGTCTTCGTTTTTACTAAACTAAGGACCAGCTCTGCCTTCAGATCTGCTCTCTCCTTCTCTATCTGCCGTTTAGAGCTGCGTATGATAAAAGCTGTGCAAAAAGCCCCGTGCGACGGGATCGATCCCATCGCAATCTTCCATCCTTCAGGAAGTGCAGCTCCTCAGACCTGCGTTCCCACGGCCGTGGCTCCCGCAGAGGGGATGGAGCACGGCGGGGAGAGGCTCCCGTCCCACCATCAGGCCCTGCCCGCTCCCCACCAGTGACCGCCCAGCTCCTGGCACACGGTGCTGAACACGATCCACTACACTTAATAACAGGATTGCTTAATAACAGAGTTGCTTAATAACAGAAGTGTGGAAAAAAGTTTGGCAGCTCTAGAGAATGGATGTAAGAGTTTTATATTTTAGGAGTTTTGGAGACTAAAACGCAAGAGCATCTGTAATATTCTCGAAATATTTTGATTCCAGATGGCTGTACCAAGTACAAAATGATTAGAACTAAATGCTCAGCAATACTATTTTCATGTAAATATCCATTCAGCCACTCTGTACAAAACACACGGCAGAACCAGTGAACCAGAATGTGCTCCCACTATGCCCAGGAGAGAGCACGGTCAACATTTTCTGAAAGCAATTAGGCAGACGTGGAAACAACCCCCCCAGGCACACGAATCCATTTCCCTCCCAGTTAGCCACTTCTTGGTCAAAGCCTTCATAAGGTTTTGCAGCCAGGATATTTTCTCCCCTGGCAAGTGGCTGACAGGCCCGTGGAAGCGAGCTCTGGGGGGGCGTGCTGCCTCACAGGTCAAAATGGACAGAGTAGGAGTTTGTCCGGTGCATTGTTAATTGGATTGGCGGGCTTGCCTGGAGAGAAGGGATAACAAAACAATTTCTTTGGGTTTGTTGCACCTGTGGAGTTACAGCTGACACTGGGAGCTGTTACTGCAGCGCCTGCTGCAGCTTGTACCACTTAATTACCTCGACCATTGACTTCACCAGGTATAAAGTGAGTCCCACGGGGACCTGTGTGCCCTATCTCCTGCTTCCAGTGCTGTGGAGCCCCAGCTCCTGGTAGCTGGTGGTGGGCTGTTTTCAAGCCCCTGCCAAGCAGTGCCTGCGGGGGGTGAGGGGGGCTGCTGAGTTACCTTGAGTGCATCCCGGAGAGGTGAGTTGAGCTGCTGTAAATTAAAGGGCTGAGGTTAAAAACACAAAGAGGCTGCAGGATGGCAGTGAGCTCCCGTGGCCTGGTGGGAATGGGAGGTGATGGGATCGGAAAAGGTCTTTGGATCTGTGTTGCAGCTGTACTGTAAGCAAAGGGCTGAATCTTAACTGAACAAGAGGGAAATA
>KZ505660.1:764215-781032 GCA_002844005.1 Limosa lapponica baueri
TTTTTTTTTTTTCCTTCCCCCGCCTCTGGAGAAGGATTAGCTGCTGGGGAGATGGGAGAGGGCCAACCCAGATTCTAAATGGACAACTCCTGACCAAAGGAAAAATGAAGGCTGGGCAACACAGCTGGGATTCATCATGCTCTCCATCTCTTACATGTTTTTGTGCATCTGATTGGGGATTTATTGCTAGGAAGAAAGCATGTGTTGCCTCATGCTTCAGATGTGATCTATAACCCTGTTTTCCTTTAAGATGAAGCCTGATTTGGACTTTAATACATCCTTTGGGTGATCTGCTCTGCACTGCTCATCTGCAGTGTTAGGTCAAGCAACAAGATGCACAAAACGCTAAGAATGGAATGTGTGATGGCTTCCATCCCTGTGAAAAAAAGACACAGCCTAGTACGTGTCTGTCCCTCCCACACGAACTAGGCCACCTGCTGTTTCTCCATACTTGTCCTCTCTAATCCTGTCGCAAAGAATGACCACTGTTTATCCAGTATTTTCTTTAATAAAAAGGAATAATTTTTAAACCGTGAAAGCCTTAGTACAGCCTAATGAAAATATATGCTGACTCTTACAATAAGAGCAAAGGATTATTTGCTGTGGCAGGACACAAAACTCAGTAAGGTAGATTTGCAGGTCAGTTCTGTTCCTCCTTGGGGCAAGATCTGCATGAATAATATCTGCTAAGATTTACAGTGTCTTCCTGTCTTACACTAATGAAAAAAAATCCTGCGGTTATACTGGAAAAAAGGGAGGAGGAACTAGAGTACAAATGATGTTTTCCTTGTTAGGGGTTTGAAGTGCTAAGCATGGTGTCAATGCTTTCACAGCAACGTAACTGACCCAAGTAGCACAAATAGTATCTCACAGTCAAAACTCCTGTAGAGAACAAATGCTAATGAAGATAATCTGGGTTTGTACTTCTCTCTTGTTCATTGTGTGTATACATATTGCAAAATATATCATGCCAGGAGGAATATCCTGATAACAGGGACGCTTTCTCTGTCACCAGGGAGTCTCTAATAACAGTTTAACAGCAGTAGCTATAACCACCCATGGTGCAGAAGTTCACTCTAAGTGCAACTCTTTATTTCAGGAAAGCAGAAATGGAAAAAACACTGGAAAAGCACTGAAATGGTCACGACAGCTCTGAGGAGGTCTGTTTCATTATTCTGAAGCGTGTGAGTAACAGCAACATGTTGTGGTTGTTGGCTTTTTTTTTTTAATATATATGTATGTATCCTTATTATATGATATTGCAGCTATATGGAGTCAGGATTGAATCTGCAGAGGAAAAATCAAGAAATTACTGCCTTTATGTTACCTAAAGAAAGCCCTGAAAGGACAAGCCCCAATGATAAACACAGATAAGCAGAATGTGCCATCCCTCATGAGGTTTCAATTCTGTGAAATCTCTGAGTACGTACGTACTGAGTTTATTTGTGCTGATACCTACACATGGACTGAGAGCATCCAGCTGAATATCCAGGACAATGCAGAAATGTTCCCTCTGAATCCGGCAGTCACAACAGTCTCTAGAGAGAGACTCCACATCAACTGAATCAGGCCCAGACTGATATTAAGAGAAAGTAATGTAGCACAGCCCACATGCTGTTATCATCTCACTGTTTCAGATGCCAGCAAAACTGCTGCCTTTATATCTGGTTAATGGTAACAGAATAATAGACAATTCTACAGTTCTGCTAAAAAAACCTGTGCTTAGGAACAAAAAATCATTCCATCAAAACAGCTGCTACTTCTGGAGGTAATTTGGTCGATTTTGCCGCTTCTTAATCTCAAGCATGAATTTTTAGAGTGTGTCTGGTACATGCTGAAGAAAGAGAGCCACCAGCACACTACTTTTCCTCCTGGAGCCATTCCAAGCATAGACACCTTCTCAAGGCTGATCAAGAAAGTTTCCAAAGGTGAGTTTAGACCCACCTGATCTCTCCTGGATTTCACATGGTATTCAAAGAGTGAACACCCTGTGGAGCTTCCTCAGACAGCCTAGCAGTCGCCTGAGGAGAAATATGGCTTAGTTTCCTCTTACTGCTTTTTAGGACTTGGTAAGTCCTTCTTTCCTAGAGACCTAATCTTGCATTTCTTAGTTTTGCTCTAGGGCTCTGCTGGGTTCAGTGCTCTTTCTGCTTGAAGAAGCGTGACAAAACCTCCTTCTTGCTCAGCTCTCACCAGTCCCATAGGAACAAACTGGATTCTGCCCAATCTCATGCTTCCCATTCAATTTTTTCTACAGTGAAGAAAAAAGTTAATTCCCTTCTTGAAGAGGGACTTGAACAGTTCTGGTCTGTAACACTGTGTATGGGCAACCCACCAGGGAGGACTTTGTCAAGTTAGGATGGGCCAGACCTCTTGGAGATCCCAATTCTGATAACTGGTCCGATTCCCTTTAGCAGAAGGATACAACAATCCCTATTGTATGCTTGTCTAGAGAAATAAGACTACTACGCTCATGTGTTTTGTAGGGTTCAGCGTTTCCCAAAACAACATCTATCTGTAGTTCCTGCTCTGTGCTCCTGCAGTTGCTGTAGCATAACCCAGGGACATTCACATCTAATGCCATAAACAACGAGCAGAAAGCAATCACCGCCACGGAGAGCCTTCCATCAAATGATACATTTGTATGCTTTTAAATGGAGACTGGAGCCTTAACAAGGAACAGCTGTATACCTGTCATTCACTACTACTATTTCATATACTGAGACAATCTCAAGAGTTTCCTATGGGTTTCCACCAAAGCCTAGAGAACAATAATCCAGTGTTTGTGCTCTGAATATAGGTATTGCTATATTGCTCATAGGGAATAAACTGTTAGCAGGAACATTAAATAAACTCTATCATCAAGTTGAATGATACTCTAAAATAAATCATTTAACTTCTACTAACAGTCATTATTAATTTCATGAAACTTCCCAGGATGATTTAAACCAAAAGAGAGCAAGTTTGCAGTGCTCCCTATAGAGACATAGCACAGTATATATTCCACATGAAAGGTCTGGAAGAGGAGCCTTTTTGTTTATTCTTTTTTCATTTTAACTTATGCTAATTTGAGCTGCTGGTGTTACGCTATTGAGCCCTACGCTACAATATATTTGAAGCTTCCCTTGGCAAATAACTGAGCAGAAATTTAACTCCACTGACCTCACCTTACTGGATCTGGTTTTGCTGCCAAAACTCAAGAGCTAGCATGCCTTTTTTTTTTTTTTTTCTTTTTTCTTCCCCCCAGCCCCCAAGTTTATTCAGAAAGTTTCATTTGCAGCAATCTGTTCTCTTCCTCTGGGCCTGATGGTGCTGCTGAGGACCCCTTGGGTAGTGCTAGCTGTTGAGGCCTGCCTTTGCCTTTGGGGTGAACTGGCTCACCTGCATTTCTTCAGCCTTTGGCAGCACTGCGTCCTCCCCAGCTACAGGTCTCTCAAGGTTTGCTGTAGGATTGACGCTACTCGCATCTCCCCATCAGTCAGCTGTCTGTCTGTCTGTCCTTTCTTCAAGCCTAAAGCCTGAAGATGATTTACCACTCGCTGCTTTTCAGTTTTCTCTCCCCAAATATGAAGTACTCTCATGCTTACAGAGAAAACACATGCAGAAGCTTTATCCTTCCAGGATGCTTAACAACCATCCCTCCAATGCAAAATATGCTCATGATAAAATCACATTTTCTTAAAGCAAATGGGCACCCCAGTGTGCCTCTCGGACTAGCTTCCCACCATGGGAACTCTCATTAAGCGCAGCCCAGTGGTGCTAGCGTAATGGTGCGTCAGTTGACACTTACTTGACTTTAATGTACACAGAAATCACTCCTAGAAAGCTTTTGTCAAAGAAAGAAAACTGCAAATGCCAGAACCCTGTCTTATATAGTGATCGACTGCCTAGAAGCCCAAGTGGTGTATTAGAGCTTGCAAGATTTCTGACAAATGGAAACAGTGCGGGGAAGAAAAAAAAGTCAGCTGTCATTGCCTAGGCTTTGGTCCCATGTCCATGCTCATGGTTGGCTGATGCGTTATCTGCCTGGAACTCACACAAAGGACACGTCCTAAGACAGTAACTGAAGAGAGGTTTGTATCCAGTGACTTTTGCTTAACTGAGAATATTAACGCTATAAACACAAGTCTATAAATGTGATGATACACCACAAGAATTCATTCAGGGCAGCACTTAATCTAGACAGCTGGGATAATTGTACTGCTTTGTAAATTGGTCAAATGGAAGCTGATAAATCTCATTAACATTGTGATGGGTACGGTCTGTAAAAATCTAGAGCTGCTTGACAATTCTACAGCTATCTGCTTTATTCCAGAATAAAAATCAGCAACACTATAAAAGCAATTGAGCATATTTCAATATTTGAAAAGTGTATACTTGAATGTCTTAATTTGGATATGCCTGTAATGGCTTCTTCTAGTGTCATTTAATTAATTTCTTATTTTACATATAAAAAATCTTTATTTTAAAAAGCAAACATTATCTAATACCTATGTATTGACAGAAGAATCAGTGAAAATATATGCCTTTGAGACAGCTCTTTCCTTTGTTTTCTTTCAAGAAAGAAATTTACAGAAATTCAAATAAATGGCCAAGATGTTGTGGTAAGAAAAAGTTATCTAGATATCTGCTCAGATAAACTACAGAAAACAAAATGTTTAAAGAAAATAATTGACCTTTTTTTCTTTACAAAGGTAAAGAAAATGATACCTTGTGGAGGAGCATTTGCTGTATGAGGATCTGCCTCTGAAATACCTGTAGATCCAAGATGCACATGAACAAGGAGATTTAGGACATGATTCTACCTCCTTTTGCATAGATCAGAATTCTTTTTGCTATATTCAGTGTTTCATGAAAGAAAGTCTTTACTGATACCAGTGATAATGGTCTAAACTGGTCATGTAAAATTATGATGTCATGTATGATGACAGGGAGATTATTTTTCCAAGACACTTCCAACACTTTCATACTTTTCATGATGTCCTCAGGTTTGACTCCGACCATTTCTCATCGAAAACTGACTTAATATCCACCCAGTGCTCTTTCCTAATTCTTTTAGAAGGAACTTGCTATTTAAAGGGGCTGCATTCCTATCAGATGTATTTTTTGAGATTCCCTGCATCCTGTTTCTCAGGCTGTATTGTCTCTGTATAGAATATCTGGTGTTATCACTCTAACCTCCCTCAGCTACCAGAGGATAACCATGCATTGCGTGGTGGCTATTGCCTGAATTAATATCCCAAATTCAAGAAGTATGTCTTTCTCATACTCAAGCTCTCATCCTCCAGGCTGGGGACTGGATTAGTAAATGCAGGGAAGGACTATTTTCTGATTTCTTTTAGTTATGTTTATTTTTCACTATGACAACTTCTCAAGCAGAGAACAAGCTGAAATCTTACTGTGTCTGTTCTTGCCTCATTCCTCCTCCTTTTTTTTTTTCATAAAATAATTATGCAATTCATCTGGAATACGGGATTATAAATTACTTGTGTCAATAGATTTAGGAGTGACTTTTAATGGCATTATCTTTGCTTTAGCTTCAGAAGTGAAGAAACAAAAGGCATAGGTCACCGAAGCAGTATATGAAAAAAAACAGCTTCAGAGAGGGGAATGTGTGCAGTGGATGATTAAAAAACCCCATAGTTTTGAAATATTATAGCCTAATTCTATCAAGCTCTCATTATTTATAAGATCTCAGGAACTCTTAGTTCTATGTTATTTGTTGGCTGTCCTTCTCATCACATAAGCTAGTTAATGTTTTGGTTAAATATGGGCAACTATAATCACACTCTGTTCTTCAAGCCCTGCCTGTGTAATCTTTTCCCCCTTCTTTGTTATACAAGAAAAATGGACTTTCCTCTTCAAATAAAAACCTGTGCCAAAACCGTTTAGGCCTCTGACAATGTCTAGTATGGTCTAAATGATAGGGGTATATTTCTATGAAATTTTGATTTTATTTATTTTCTCAGTTGTTTGCAGGTATTCATTTGACCTGGAAGATCTAAACCACATCTCTGCTTGGGTGAGGAAAGATTAGATGGAGAGTGTTGAACACCACACAGTGCATTAGCTTGCTCTTTGTTGTTTAATAGACATTTTGTATTACATTAATAGCTGCATCTCCTGTTTTGTTCATCTCCTTTGCAAAACATACCAGGTTTATTTTCTTCAGTGGCAAAGGTGCAAGCTAAATGGACACTTCCTCCCCCCTCATTTCTACAAAATAATGTTCTTTCAGATATCTTGTTTTGTAGTAATCCTTCAGTAGACACACAAACACTCCCCTGCTCTCCTCTCTGCTTCAGAATAGGTTTATCTGTGTGCTGCTCGACACGCCAGCAGCAATGATGCAGAGGTGGAAACTTCATCAAAACAGGACTACAGTTACGATACTGCGGCTTCAGCTCCTCTTGCCACAGGAGTGAGTTGTGCTGTCACTCTGGGGATGATGGCAAATTCATGTGGCCAGGGGCTGCTTTGGGTAATATTTATTTAGCAGGTAAGTACAGGGCTGTATGAGGTGTCTCAATAAGGCATCTTTCTTAAAAGAAAGTATCTTTCATAAGGACCTCCTTATGTCCTTTAAGCGCTGGGTCTTGGTTTCCTCAGGTAAGACACAATGCCTGCACAAAATCTAAGAAACGGGGCATTCTCTGCACTTTTGTGCCTCTGGAGCACTGACACAGCAAAGGAGCCATTTCTTTCACTGGTGAGTAATCTGTACAGCAACGTTAGCATGCGAAACAGTCATAGATCCAGCCCTCCGGATACCACGGGAGAAAAGCACCGAATTCGAGGGGGTCATTGCTTCCCTTTCACAACTACATTTTTCTTTCTCATGCAATATAGAGTGTGGTATTTTCCAGCAAAAGTGTTTTGTAATTATACCAATTCCCCAAGTCTCAGTTAGTTCTAATTGCTGCCTTTTGCTGCATTTTTTGATTTGCAGCTTAAGATGGCCATTGTTGGCTTAATATTTCAGGCTAAATGTTTACTGGGGAGGGGACGACGCTTAGCTAAATTTTATGGTAATAGACATGTTTACGTGGAACCTTGAAAAGACTCAGTGGAAAAAGTTTCCTCTGATTCCTTGCAGAATTTGCAACATTACACTGCAGCACAGTTAATGAATGAGTTCCAGAGAGTAAAGCTGTTTGGTTTGCTTTCCCTAATTGAGATGTACAGAAATGAACTGAATGATCTAAGTGGTAAGTGGAGCAAAGTAATGCTTTTGAAATCCTAAGTAACTGTGAGAGGTTAGTTACACCAGCAAAAGCCACCTCCATCTAAAAATATAAAATCCTTATCCTCTGAACAGGTACAATAATGAGGCTATTCTACTCGGTTAGTCGTGGACTAACCCACTGAAGTGGGAAGAAAATGAATGAAAAGCCGTTTCTTTCTCCATTGCCAGAGAACAGCTCTCAAAACAGCGCTTTTCAGCGGTACCCTGATTAGAATGGTTGGCGGCTCGGGGGACTTCCAGTTGCCAGCCTTGGCACCTCACTGATTTTCAGCACTATTTGTTACTTTTTTTAAACCCAAAGCAAGTTGAAACTAATCAAAACACGCTTCTTTAACAGCCAGGGATTTGACAGCCAAGCCCTACTCAAACTTACTCATGTACATAGCTTTATCATTTTATAGAGTATGTTCTGAGTAAAATGAACAGACCTTAGTGTGAAATTGAATTAAAAAATCTTGTTTTTTTTTCCTTACCCTCTCATATCTTTCCAAAAGTGCCCTAAATTTTTGCCTGTGCTGAGCTAACCTTGTTCATGCAATCGAATGTTTAATAGCCATATTGAACAATATCCCAAAGGTGAGTCAGAGCCTTGCTGAGATATGCACTTAAGTCCTAGAAAAACATAACCCCTGAATCAAGAATTTATGGTCTTTCCTGTATCTCCTGTCCCAAGGTACAGATCCAGCCTCTGAAACTATTTGCTCCCCTTTAAAATAAGAAACTAAATCCTCTGGTGTACACTGGCATAGTTCCACCTGCACTGATAAACCAGCACAGATCTATACCAAGGGAGGGAGCACTCCCCTCATCAGATTTATTTTTAATAGATTGACTGAAGAACAATAATCACTCTGGACCTAAAGAGACTTATGAATGGGCAAATGTTACTGTTGTATCTAATTATGCAACTGAGAACAGGCAAATTAATGATTTATGGGCTATCCCTAGCATTAATATAAGCTGGAAATGTTCTTATTAAGCTATTTTGATGGAAAATATTGACTGGTGAAATACTGTTGGAAATGCATATATTTTTTTACAGAATTCCATATGATTTCCTGTCAATCTCCCAGGTTGTCAAACAGCTCGCTCTTCCTGTGTCTGCCATTTCCATTAGCTTTGCTGCACAGATTTTGGCTGAAAA
Source organism: Limosa lapponica baueri (assembly GCA_002844005.1). Taxonomy (NCBI): domain Eukaryota; kingdom Metazoa; phylum Chordata; class Aves; order Charadriiformes; family Scolopacidae; genus Limosa; species Limosa lapponica. The sequence continues at coordinate 772,606 of KZ505660.1, forward strand.
AGTGAGTTGCTCCTGTTGTGCAAAAGGGAATCCAGCTCTCTGTTCCTCTTCAAACAACAGAGCTGACATTGACCTTGGTTTTGTAGACTCAGTGTCTTGATGGGAAAGAAAAAAAAATCCAGAAAAAACCAAACCAAAACAAAAACCCACCAAAAAAATGTGCATATATATATATATGCAGAAATAAGTACATAACCACATACCGTTTTTACATCTTCTCAGGAAATTTTTCATTCTTAATGATAACACAGCATCACTAGATTTTGCTAATCTTTCAGCAGTGTAAAGACTGCCTTTTAATCAGGTCTAATTTTGCATACACTTATGTAGATTTCCCTAATGATATTGTAATTTCATCTCTATGACACCACAGGACTGACAGCAATAATTGTTTCAGCATTTGTTATTACCTACTGTACAAAGCCTTTGTCATTTCATAGGATATCAAATGCATTTATAGGGATAGCCTACTTCTAAAATATAGAATAGAAAAATTACTGTTGTCATAAAATGGTCTAAATGTATGAAGCACGAAAGGAACAACCCCATTTCTCAGAAGCTCTGCAGGATTAAATTACATACTTTGGGAGAACTGTTGCTTATTAAGAAATTATTTATGAGTTGAATTATATCCCTTCTAAATATATAAATAAGTTGGGATGGCTTCCAACAATTACTAAAGAAGCCAGCCGAGTGATGCTTTCCAATTAAATCAGGCTGACGTTTGCTTTTTTTAACTTCTCAGTGCCCTGTGTTCTTTCTTCTGCCTTTCCATGATTCAAGCAGATAATGTATTAACCTTGTACGACTGAAGTCTCGCATGTCTCCTCTTTGGTATCCTTTCATGTGGCGGTGATCAGTAGGAGTCTCTGTGTAGGTACTCACTACATGAAAGGTTTCTTTCTTGTCCATATAACTGCTGCTTGTGATGTTTAAGTACTTGCTTTTATTTAGGACCAGTTGTTATACAGATCTTCAAAGCTTATAACTTCTGATGGCTCATTTATATTTGTATTGTTTGTTCTTTGATAATGACCGTGTTAAAAAACCCGCAGCAAACAGTGCAGCACAGAAAACATTGACTGCCACGGTAGCACCTACACTGTTCAAGTTATACAGGGAGACAGATCTAACTTCACGACCTAATTTATCAGCAGGGGAACAAAGATTAATTAAACCCAAAAATGCCAAGTAGGAAAATCCACTAAACCATAAAGCATTCTCTTTCCCTCTTCTATTGGATGGAACTCAGATGTTTACAGAGAGGTTATGCACCACTGCTCATGTGCTTATATAGCACTTGTACCAGCTCTCTACAGAGTAAAAAATTTCACAATTCTCCACAGAGCTTTGAGTTTATTTACTAGGTAAACCATATAGAAAGTAAAGTCTAGCACTCAGCCTAGATAAGTAGGACCTGGGTGAATATACCCAGACTAGAGCGGCCTGTGAACTTTTTCCAAGATATCAGTGCAAAAGGTAACTAAGAAAACCTACTCAACTATCTATAAGCTTAACTTTACTACATAAGCATGCTCAACTGAAGAAAAGTTAAGTAATCTGCAAAGTGAAACAAAATATTGAAAAAATCACTGCAGTAGACTATTGGGTGAGTGTTTACTCCTTGGCAGATCAGCCTTCCCATAGCTGGCTATAGTCATCGTCGCTGCAGAGTTCACTTTGTTCTATGCTAAAGGAGCATGTCTGCTCCAGCGTACATAGGGCCTTGCCTTTATTGTTGGGATTGGAAGTTCGCCACTCAAAGAACTAATCAGAAATATTTTTTTCCAGCACTTTGGAGTAGATAGCAAGCTCATTTGGGTATCTGGCATATTTATTTAGCTCTGTTACCCGTCCATCTAGTTACCAAGGATCGTTTACAAGACTTAAATAAAGGTTTCTCCTCCATTAGTGCTGGAAAATGAAACCAGATTGTGTTACTTGGAAAAATGATTTAAAATGATGGAAGTTATTCTCGTACAAGACAGACAGAAATAGCCCAACACAAGTGTACTCCTCAGTTGCCAGTTGAAACAGCAGCCTATTTTGTGCTACGCCTTTCACTGATTCATTTCTAGGGTTGTTCTCTAAAAAGAATCTACAGTTAGTGGGTCTGAACTGCTGCTTTCTGTCAAGTGGAAACTGAGTGGCTGTTCCGTAGCCTTTTTCCAAAAGCTCCTTTTGAAAGCTGAAACACTGGAGCACAGAGATCTGCCAGAGCACACCACTGGGAATGCAGGAATGCAGTCCTTGCCTAGCGTCTGTCCGTCCGGCCACCTCCTCCCTCTCTGCTACGACAATTCATATGCTGTAACAGTGGGTATCGCTGCTCATGCCATACGGAGGAGTTTCAGCCAGAGGACTGATGAAGCCAAATCCATTTGTCACGCGCCCGCATCTCCACCAGCCTTTACGAGAAGTTCCCTGAAACAATGTTCAACAGTACTCGGACGTGCAGGCAGAGCGCAGCTTCACACAAACTGCTTTCCTTCCTACGGAGTGGAATTATCCTGTCATGCTGCTCCATGAGACCATATATTAAGGGGTTGGCACTTACAGAACTGTCTACTGTTTTCAGTAAAAGCTTCTTTAGGTTGGTTTCAGGACCTCAAGTTTTCTGGGCACGGAACTACCATCTAAATTGATGCTTTTAGGACACTGCAACCATCTCTGTGTGGGAGACAATGCATTGGTAGTTTTTGACGAGACTGACAGAATTAAGGTAGTGAATGCCATGCCTTGGGTAGGGGGGGGACAGTATCTGACAGTGTGCGGAATACCTCTGCTTTTCCTTTACATTTCATATGGGCAGCCAGAACCCTGGCTACTCCTGCTGAATGCAGTTCTTACTCTAAAAGTCCTTAGGAGCAAGCCAGAAGAGATGCAGTCTGTGAGGCATTAGCCAAAGAGCACTCACAAGACAGCGGATGAGGCTGTGATTATAATAGTCGAGCTACTCTAACTCATGGTTAGTTTTATTCACAGAATAATCTCATAAAAGATAATTTAAAGACACCGGGCTAGGCTCAGGTAGGGCTGACAGTCCCTCGGGTAATGTTCCCTACAATCAAACGATGCATTAGATTTGGGAACCAGCAACAAAATTCGCCATCTCATTGAATTATATCACACCTCACTACATTTTCCAATGACATTCAAAGGGTAATGGCACACTAAAATACATATTTATGTACTTTAAACACATGCCCTTAAACAGATGTTTGTGGAATGTCCACCGTGCTTTTTAAAACTGCATTCTCACAAGCCAGCAAGCTTCTGTAAAACTCCTCCCAGCCATGATCAACCGGGGATAATCTTTTATGGCTAGAACTAAAGATTTTTCTTAATACTATATTAACTGGGGGTAATGGAACATATAAAGAACCTCTGCAAAACTCTTCAAATTGCTTAAAGCCAACATAAGCCCTTAGCAGTATACGGACCTTAGGTCCTTACTGAACTGTATCTGACAGAGACCTTTTTCACCCATATGTATTTCAGTCAGAGCTGGGATGGATAGAGGAAGGAGTAGGAGAAGGGAAAGCCTTCTCACCCTTTCACCCCCAGTCCCACTCAGTTCATTTAGTTCATTATGTGCTTGCTGTACGATGTCTTCCTCCCCTCAGTCGGGGCCACATCCATCCCTGCTGATCGTACACTTTAACCTTCTTCTGCCCCTTTGACAACAGCTAGTTGTTCAGCTCACTTCCAAAATAGCACTTAGCTGCTCCCAAAATTATCACAGCTTCTCTTTTGGGTCACAGACAATGTGGCCTCTGTCACACTGTTTATTTACATCTTAAAAGCCCTCTGACATCCAAATCAGTAGTAAAATGAAATAATCATTGATTTCTTACAAGATGCATCAATCTTTATACCATTATGGAGAGGAAGGAAAACAGAGGCTTGAGTAATAATCAGAGCAATAACTTTTGAATTTCAGTCTTGAAATAGCCACACACACACATATACAAATATACACATATATTTAACAAATAAGGATTTTAAACATATTTTCTACACTTTTATAATTTGAAAGCTCTCAAAGCATACTGAACACAAATACCTTTCAGTTTTTGGTTGCAGAGTATATCCTACTTAATAAATCATCACCATATGGCATGTTGGCTCTTATAAATAACCACTAAAATGAAGGCTGTCTAACAGTGTAGATCTAGCCGGTTATTAATGTCACCACTTAGCACCTGGGCAGTCTGTGAGAGTCCCTGCCCAGTGAGAACTGAGAAGCCCATTGCATTTGTGTTAGAAAGTTCTCTCCATAACATCCCTATTTGAAAAGAAAAAGATACTGAAGCAACTTTTTCTTTTCCTCTCCCAGCAGAAGTTATGAAAATCCTTCCCATATTAAATTGAACACAGAAAAAAAAGGCTTTCACAGCAGTAAGTTTCTGAGGTATTTAAAATTCCCTTACTTGACGTAGTTAAAAAGTAGTATTACTGCTACCACAAATTTGCTAGGAAGATAATGACAGATCTGTCCTGACCTTCAAATAGCAGGCACTTGTTCATTGTTCTTTCATAATGAAAGACCAGATTTTCACTCATGTTTGGAAATCAAATGACAAAATCCTTTGACTACAGCTACATACAGCAAAGGCACTAATTAGAAAATTCCCTGGCAAATGACAAAGCCAAGACTCATTTCTGTTCAAGACCATAATGTTTAAACTTATTCAGGTAAATAAGAAATGCAGAAGACAAGGATAATCAGATATATTTGTGTAACCTAAACATTTTTATTCCCAAATAACTTGTCCTAGAATCTTTTTTTTTTAATTTCCATATAAAAAGTGTACCTTCAAAGTTTCTAAAAAAAACCCAGCAGCTTTTTCACTTCCCACGTTCTCCTAAGCTGTAAACCTTTTCCTGCTGTATACGCTATGCATGTCAGAGAACAAATTCCTTTTTTTTTTTTTTAATTTATCCAATCACATCATCTCTGTCTTTGTACCCATCAGATTTCACACTCAAGCTGAGAATTTTCATTAAGGTCTGCAAAAGGACAGATGTGGGGACACAGCTAATCATGATTCCTTTATTCTACCCAAACGTTATAGAACATTACGGGAAAAATAAACCTCCCAAAGCTTTTTGCCATTTGAACATTTTGATTTAGAACAAATTCTCAGTTCTTCAGTTGTATTGGTTTGTGCGTTTAAACATAAACTTTCTCTCTCTCTCCTCATGCTAGGAATCCCACTTCACACACAGGCTAATTAACTACAATTTAGAATGGCGTAGGAATGATTACTCTACTGTAATGCTGCTGTTTCTTAGCAACGGTGAAAGATGTGAAAGAGAGACCCAAATAACATCATTTCCAGATTGAGAACTTCCACCTAGATAACCTGCTCGTGGTAAATTAATTTTAAATTTCCATTTGCCTTCTTCAATGCTATGTCCCTTGCAGGCTCTAACAGTGTGATTTTCACAGTCCAAGATGGCACTTAAGCATTTAATTTCCACAGGGCTGATAATACCTGCTAGCTACTCCAAAAAACTTGTAAAATTTCATTAGAAAAATATTTTCCTGCTTCCTTCCCACATAATGACTTATGTCTAGCACTAACTCCTCACTTCATGGGGATTTTACTACAGTAAATCTGCAAGGTTAGGCCTTGCTTCAGTGTTAAACAATAAACAAAATTTATTTTATTAATAGCAAAATTGGTAATTACATTTTTCCCCACAATGCTAATAAAGTATTTCGAGCATTTAAATTGCTTTACTGTACTCTGAAGATACTTATTTCATATATTGACCAATTTTACACTGCAAGACAAACAATGCTGTCACTAATTTTCAAAAATATTAATAGAATTTAAAAAACAGTATGACAGCTGAAAGTCCAGTTGAAAATCAAATTCCTTTAATATTTGCAGAATATCTTTATTCCTTGCTGTATAGTCCTACTCTGCAATTGCTACTTGCATATGACACTGTCAATACTGCAGATTGAATTTTTACTCTGGGAAGGATGGACGATTGGTCTCTGCGATGCTATTTATATTTTGCTTTTTGAGCACAGGAATGGCTAAAATGGAAAACCACACAGCAAACTTCAAAGTACCAAAGTGAGGATAAAAATGAATTAATTGCTCAAATAACACGAACCACACAGCCAGATTTTGCTCTATGCATCTGAGACACTCAGAATGTGCTGTCACGGGAGATGCACGTGGTAATGCTGCTGCTTCTCACGGCCTCTGGAGGGATGGAGGTCTGTGTGAGTATTGATAGCCTCATGGCTAACCTGAAGGGTCACAACCCCTATCAGGATGCAAAAGTCATAGAATCATAGAATCATCTTGGTTGAAAGGGACCTTTAAGATCATTGAGCCCAACCACATCTTCACCTCTAGCGTGTAAGATAGTGCTGCAGCCTGTCATGTGAAAAACATCTGGCACAAAATGAGGAAAGACCAGTGGTGGCGGGATGCAGTGTGACAATCTGCCAGCCTTTCTGCAGCAGAACCTTCCAAAGAGAGTCACTCCAAAGCGCCTTGTTGCTGTCTCAGCCCTAGCACAAGGTGCTCCTCATCAGCAAATCAAGGGCTTCACTGACCAGCTGCACCTGGGGCTTGAAATGGAAAAGAGACAGAAAGGAGCTACACCCTGCAGGGGAGTGTGGAGAAGGCAGTTGTGGGAGGCTGAACTACAGGGTGCATGACTTGCAAGGTGGGTGTGCGACCCCTTGGTACTGTTGGTATGTCTTTGAAGTTGGGAGGTTTGGAGGCTGTTACTTGTTGGAGGCTGTGAGAAATTTTTGTGCTGATATTATAATGTACTTTGTTTTTCTTGTCTGGGCATTTGCTGCTGCGAGAGGTTGTGTACTGGGCTGGAAGAAGCCTTGGCCTGACTCGGTGGCCGTTCTGTGCAGCCTACAATCGTGTGCTGGAGCCTGCATGGAGAATCTCTGCAAAAGACAGTAGCTTTTTCACAGAGCTACAGACTGTGTGTAGTTTTCGTGGTCCTTCTGGGTTGCTCTGGCAGCAGGCACAGGTGGAACCAGGGTTTCTCTGGGTGGTCACTACACTTTTGTTTTATTATCCCATGGAACTGGAAATGCATCCAACTGCTTGTCGAAGCTGTTGATTTTTTGCTCAAAGAAGCCAATCTAAACATCTGAAAATCTGAAGCTGCAATTCTTTAGTCATAAACTTACAGTGGTGTCTGGCAGGGCATTCTGCAAAGTCCTGTGTGAACCAAGGAGTTATCTCTGAGGGCACTGCGTGGTGATGCATCCAGAGCTCTGTTTGATCATGTATTTAAAGCACTCCTGTTTACTCTGTCACTTTACTATTAAGGTTAGTTTGGCAGCATTTGAATTTTGGCTTGGTTAGGTTGTATGGTTATCTGGGTTTTGGTTGTTTGTTTTTTAAAGCACAAATATTCTTTAACAGTTTGAAAGAAAGAAACTGTTGGATTAAATATAAGTAAGTACCTGCTCTGTGCCCAATGGTGCTCACAGAAAGAGTGTTTTCTTGCAGCATAAGCTCAAATGGTCCTTGGGAATACCGTTTTGCTATATTTTAACTGCTTTCTGTTGAGGTATTTTATTTTAATCTATGAATGTTTAACTCCTTTAATATTCAAATGAATACCATCAAGGCTTGATTAGTTTATTTCTGGCAGCAGAATACTGAACATCATGCCAATTGCTTTCTGTAGTAGTCTTGTTCATGCATTGTATTTCAGTAATTTTGCTCTGATGAGCTTTCCTTGCATAACTTAAGAGTGGCTTTGTAGCACACTCTTTGAGAGGAAAAAATGACTTTTCCCTTGTCTCCCCCATACAATAAAACTTAAGAAAAATTCACAAGTTTCAAACTTGCTGCTCGCAGCTAGATGGAAGGCAAGACTGTACTTGGTTTGGAGTCCTATTTTGGTAAGGCAGCCTGCATCTCCTTCTCCTTCTGTACTCTGGAGCTGAAGAGAGCCTATTTTCTTAGCCTTGCCGTACCTTGAATTCATAAAAACAGAATGAAAGCTTTGGTGTTCCTGGCTATAGACTCAGTGGAGGAACTTGTGACCTGGTCCTCACAGTGTGCAGTTGAGTGACCACCTGGAAGGCATCTCACCTCCCTTAACTTTGCATGGAAAGCAAAGTCTGTGGAAGGAAGGCTGAAGTATCTTAAGTCTTTCCCTTATGGCTCAGGATGAGGCTGGAATACTCCATCTGTTAAGATGTAACCTAAAATCTACCAAATTCTGTTTCTTACACCCATTCTTGTAACTGGAAAAGTCTTCCCTTTTTTTATTCTTTTCTCCGCTCCTTCAGCCTGCTTAGATTTTTCCAGGGGAAAGTTATAGCACTATGAAGAAAAGAGTAAGGCTAACTATAATTCATAGGGTCTAACATTCCTTTTTTTTTTTTTTTTTTTAGAATAGCCCCGAAACCTACAG
>KZ505660.1:781046-793169 GCA_002844005.1 Limosa lapponica baueri
TTTTTTTTTTTTTTTTTCCCCTGGTTAAAAATCAGATTCCTAAGATAGATGGTCTGTTTAGTCTATCTTGGGTCACTTCAGGAACAGTTCTACTTCTGTAAGACTTTTTTCCCCTGCTATATATGGCTTTGTTATAACAAGATTAAAATAAAACCCCAGATGTTCAATGTATAAAATTATTTTGTCAAGTTTGCCAGAAAGTGTATCTGCTCCTCAGCAACCACACTTGGTATTAATTTGCCTCCTGGCCTCCTTGTGCTGTTAAGCTATAAAACAACACATCATCAGTCTGTAGGCTGGGAGTAGATGCTGTATTTTTAATTGAGCTGAAATCCACCTTTCTCTTTTCCAGGTGTAATTTACACCCACAAAGTGTTTCTAGTGGGCATTAGGCAAGTTGCATCTACAACTATCTACAGGAAATAGTTTTATTTTTGTATTATTTAAGGGGGGGGTGCCATTAGGTATCAACAAGAATTAGTGGCTACATGATATGTAAATACAAGATACTATTGACAGACCTCCAGGTGTAGTTTGCTGATGACTTAGACTGTCTCTTTTTCTGCTTTCAAAGCCAGCTGGCACAGAAGGTGGCTGCACCTGGCTTCTGGAGGAACATTAGGTTCCCGAGAGGTGAGGGCAGTCCGCAGTCTACAGGGCAGTGCCTGCTGTAGCGATTAAGGATCTGTAACACCTGAGGTGGTGCTGGGAGGGATATATCAGAACTGAATCTAAGGAGAAGAGAAGGGACTGTGAATGTGATCTGGTAGCATGATAACAAAAGTGATGCACCCTGATCTCAAGGGTTGTTTGGCTACTGTTGGGATCAGTGGGCTATCTGGGCAATCTACGCGGATACTAACCAAAGTAATGACACTCTCTAGAAAGATTGGAGCTTGTATCTGAAAGGCTATCAACGTTGAAAATGAGATGGAGTTCAGGACAGCAAAGGCTATTCTGTCTGATCACATGGCAAGCGAAGATAGGGTAACAATTTGGTTTGGTGTAGAAAATCATTGTTTACATCGCTGAACTAAGCTTTGATTTGTTGTGTATTGTTTCAGCATCATAGAAACGTGAGGCTGAAGGAACAAGCTTTTTATCAATAATCCATTCCTCTTTCTGAGATAAGACTAGTAAGCTAGAAGAGATACTTGCCTAATCTGTTCTTAAAAATGAACATCCCTTCATAGCTTAATGCAGTGCTTGTAACTCTTACAGTTAGAAAGATTTTCCTAATGTCAGACTAAATCTTCCTGGCTGCAAGCATGCTGAGTGCTTCTTGTTCTGTCTCCAGCAGGCATCAATCCCTCTGCGCGTTAACAAACTTCCAGTATGTGTGTGTGGGGAAAGCATTGTCCCGTAGCGATCTCATTTCTAGATTAAATAAACTGATCCTGAGAAGTGAGAGAAGGAAAACAACATTATCTGCTACAGCTGTTTACTAGTAAATCTTCAATCTGTGTTTCTACAGGCAAGATTATTGTCAGAGCCTGATTAATGAAAGGCTATGCCTCAGATGGACCTGATTTTGGAGTCAGTTGTATTTCAGGCCAGGTTTCATCTGGCTTTCTAGAATTGGAGGCCTAGTGCCAGGTTACCACATCTTGTCACCTTAGAACAGGATTTATTATTTCTTCCACTAAGGCATTGCCTGAGATGGAAGCAACAGAGGGCAGATGGTTTTAAAGCACAAATTCACACCCTAGAAAGCCAGCTTCCTGCAGCAAAGTCTTAACAGACAGGATCGGAAAATGTCCATATTCCTTGGCCTGCACACAAGAGAGCTTGGCAGCAAGCAACCCCTTGAGAAGATTATGGTGTAGGTAGGTTTTATATGTAAAGTCCACACAAACTGTACTATGTGGAAGAATTGAAACTCGGGTTATGAAGAACATAGAGTGACTTTATGTGCTGTGGGGAATACTTCTCGCTCTGTGAGTTACAGTGGGTTTCTTAGGGAGACTGTGGTCTTAGACCATGGTATGTGTATCACAGTCATGGAAGAAAGCCTCTGTCCTATCACTTGATCAGGGTCTCTTTTTCTGCTTGATCCCACCCTGTATTTTGAAGGGCTTGTATCAGAAAATGCCAGCAGTCATGAACACATTAATTCTGCCAAACTTCTTTTGTTCTGGTAAATTCTCTTTGGGTGAAAAGCTTTCCTCATTTCAGTAAGCGGCTCATACATTAAAAGGAAAAGCAAAACAAAGCAACACCCGATAGTTTCAAATTGTGGGTTCTATTTTTATTCCAAACACGCTTTCACTGCCAGAGCGCTAGACAGTTGGAATCAGAAGCAAATGGAAAGATGAGTGTGTTCTCTCTAGATGAATTGCTAAAAAGTACGAATCTTCTGTTTGTAACATTCCTTTATTGTCTTATCATGTGCAGTAGCACTGCTTATTGGAAAAAAAATAATTCAAGTCATCTGTTTCATACGACAAAAAGTCAAGTGTGGTTAAAATAAATTAGTTCTCAAACTGCAGCCCTTTATGAAAGACCATATTGAATGCATATGCATCTTTAAGATGACGTGTTAACTGCAGAGGTGCAGCTTCTTTCTCAGAGACAGAAGTTCTCTCTTAACGTACCTACATAAGTACCTGCAGTGACCATCCACTGCATTGATACTACTATTTATTGGCTTTTAATAAATACCTTGGGGTTCTAACGGTACAAATCCATAGTGGAAGATGCTCCTGACCTAAAAAGAGTGAAGGTAAACAGGCAAAGCAGACCAGGAGTGGGAGGAAAAATGGACATAACTGAGATACTTGCTTAAGGCTGTGATTAAGACCCTGCTGTCAGTCCAGTACTTCCTCCATCAGAGTTTGAAAGGATATCATATGGGAGGTTGCACAAAGCAATTAGGCCGATATCTTTACAATGTCCTTAAATTTCAAATCCTATTTGCTTTGAAATTCGGGAAGGTGTTACTTAACAGAAATCTGGAGTGGCAAAGATTGCTTTAAAAGATATACAAATGATAGATGCAATGTATTAAACTGGTGGACAAACTGTTAACATGGAAGTCCAGGCTCTATATGAATACAGTATTACTAGCCCACACACTTACTGGGATGTTACATGAAGAAAGGAATTCTGCCACTGTTTTGTTTGTTTGCTTTGATCATGGAAAAACTGAAAAGAGAAGGAAAAAAACTGTGGAAAACCTTACTCAGACATGTTCTTTCCACCATTTTTCCAAATGAGCATGTGCAAACATGGTGAAGCTTCTTAGATACCGGTATTTATTTTCTGTTACTCTGCGTGTATTTATCCCTATGTACTCTGTTAGAGCAGCTCTGAATTATATAAAATCCAAATGAGCTTTTCATTTGTTGAGATCTGATGTATCTGGGCATATCCTAGGAGTATCCTCCCTATACCCTTTAACTGCAGTCATCTAACATTTCCTCTGATGTCTGCTCTACCTGAGTAACTGTGCTATTGCTTTTACTGGCTCGGGTAGTACTGTTCCAGGTTTAATTTTTATTTGTTATTTTACTGTCAATTGTTTTAGGAAAGCCTCTGTTTCCCCCTTACCATCATGAAAGGTGTGTGTGTATATGAGCCCAAGTGAAAGTAACTTTAAATACCAATTTTACGTGTGTCTGCATATAAAAACTTTTTTTTTTTTTGGGGGATTTGCTAAAAACAAAACGGAAAAACCCCAATAGGAGAACCTACTCCAACAGCTGGCACAATCCAGGTGTGCTACCCTCAAGGCCTGAGAGAGAGTTGCAGAAGGTCAAGATGCAGGGTTTTTTTTTCCTGCAAAGCAGCAGCATTGTGTGCAGTTCTCCCTCAGGAGGCAGCTTCCCGGCCATTGTGCTCCCCAGGGGCAACTACAGGGAGGCAGAGATTGATTTATCCCCCAGTAACAGTCTGCAATTTTGGTGGCAAAAAAATGCTCTGTAATATTATTTTCTTCCCCAGAGCTGTTATTACACACTGGAGCTCTCAAGAGTTGCAGAGCCTGCACCTTCTATGACTTATTCAGGTCTTGACGTTTGTTAAAAATATTTAGAACTTAGCTTTAAAGTCTTACCTACTGATGTGTGTGCACCTCCCATTCACGATAACAGGGCATGATCAGTACTTGAGTGAAAACCATGAACCAACAGGATAATGACTTCCATTCTGCAGAACACTGTTCTTTTTACTTACTAAGCTGTTTCTGCTGTTCTGTGTATTCTTAGGAAGGAAACTGCTTTTATATTATTTGCTGTGTTTCTGCCTCTCTAGGGATGATGTTAAAAAACTTACTGAAGCCTACGACTTGAAAGTATTTAGCTTTTCTATATATAGCATTTCCTTACTTAAGGAAAATGACAAAAGTTATTTTCATATTCATATGAAAATAAAGAAGCTTAGTTATGTTCAATTGTATGCTGTTTGTATAAAAAAAAAAAAGTTTTCAGCCCTCAAAAAATGTTAGACCAAGGAGTTTCAAACCAAATGAATTCAAGTAGATAGCTGTAAAACTTTCAGCAACAAAATTGCTGTGAGTTTTATGAGCTTTATGATGTCATGTGTATTTTTATCACTTTATCATGGTAAAGAAGTCATATTGCTTTAAAAGCAAGCAAAGTACTTATTAAAGAAATTGAAAATAAATCTTTAAATAACATAAAATCTGTAGAGCAGACAGAATTTGTATTTTAGTCCTTGATGAAGTGACTAAGCATAGGCATCGACTGTCCCTGAATTATAATCCCTATTAGGAAGTGTAACTACTGCTTTTAATGTCTGTAAAAGTGAGGAAAGAAACAAAGCATTCCAGAATTAGTTGTTCATCATAATGGCACAAAAACTACCTGAATTTCCATCAAATATGGCTATGAGGAAAAAGGAACTCTACAAATACAGACAAGCTGTTTCGGTAACAAGTATATAATTAAAAAAACCTCACAGCCTGTGGGTGCCTGCATTGGTTATTTTGTATGTCTAGTCATACTTTTATTTCTGTGCACAGCCAGAGGTATTTCACATGCACCTTTCTACCTCCTTGTCATTGACTACAATGACTTCAAGGAAATGAAATTCTGTTCTATGAAAATATGGAAAACATTGAATAATGGCTCCCCCACCATCACCCTAATTCTCTTCCTACACATCACTTGTCTCTGTCTTAATACTGCTCAGCTGTTGCTAAGGCAATATTTTCCTAGAGAAGTTCTAAAAGGTAAATACACAGAGGTCTAAGCAGTGCAAGAGCAACAGTTACTCGTTTTCTCTACATGGATAGGCAAGTGTAGACATAGCTCTTGGGAATTTGAAAGCTGCACAAACATCTTGGCTGCAAAAATCATGTAATGTGAGCGTGTCACTTCTGCTGTGCTGCACCAGGGCAGAGCTGCACTCTCCCTGTGTCTCCCTGGGTAGGACTGTGTGTTCTGGCAGATCACACATGATATTGCCGATTGAGGACAAATGAGGTGTATTGGGCATTTATGGTTAGAGACCCAGAGAGACGCTTGTGGTGGAAAATGGGGGCCCTGTTTCTAGTGACCCTGGTGATGGAAGATGAAACTTAGGTGTCAGGGTGGCTGCTGGCCCTGCAAAGGGCAGACTCAGCTCTGCTTTGAGTTTTATTCATCTCAGCCAGGTCAGTGGTGGAGCAGAAAGGTAGATGCAGGTGCTGCATTGGTGTTCTGGTGAACCTGCACCATCTTGGCAATTCCCCTGCTTCAGGTCCTTTCCCTAACGCCTCCCTTGGTGTATTTCTGTGCTCTCATCCTTGGGTCATCGGCAGAAGAACACTGAAAGAGGCATTCTTGTCCTAAGTGAAGAAGAGTTTGGTTTCTAGAAGCATCTCTCATCTTCACTGCCTCTTCACAGCTTTTCAAAGCTTCTGCTTGTTTTTTAGAGGCAACTTCTGTGAATCCTCTTAGAATATCTTTTAAATTAGAATTATTAGAACTTTTAAGAAAATATATTGGTAAAGTTGGGTGGGTGATATCTGCGTGCCATGGTTCATCATGATACTCTGCAAAAGGGGGCTAGGCTCTGTTTTCCTTCATTACTTGTAATTAAGCTATGTCACTAGAAAGCAGTGTCCTCCTCTGACCTCATTTGATCAGTGACAGTCACTGGCTGCTGTGTCTGGAGAGAAATGCAATTCTCCTGGACCTGCTGTTCAAGCCCAATGGTTTGATCTTATGGGGGCGAGGATATACTGTTTCTTCAAGTAGGTGCTTGTTCAGGAATGCACTCTGGAAACACCGGGGAGGCTCTTGTTATCTGTGGAGACACTATTGTATTCTCACGTCCTGGCAAATACTGCATCTACCTGTTTAACTATTTCAAAATCAAATTAACTTTCCTGTTCTCAACATGCTTTACTAATCAAGATGACATGGATCTCGTTTGCAAGCCCACTGTCTATATTGTTTGTTTGCCAGAGGAGGTAGGTTAGTTCCTCTGGCAAGGCAAGTCTGTTTCCAATACCCTGAATTACAAAGACAACAATATCTTCCTCCCATCAATTTTCCCTTTCATGAAATATAACTTGGTAACATTTACTCACTTTCATAGTGGCAGAAATCATAAACCCAAGAATATTTGAGAAGAAACGAGTTAAGGAAGAAGAATTGGGCCAATGCTGGAAGAAATGAGGCTTGCAAAAGAATAGCATATTGGCTGAGGCAGAGGGGAAACAAGATCAGTTATATGCTAGAAAGATGTGGGTATCTGGAGGAGGAACACAAAAAAAATTATTAGTATAAAAGGTGAGGATGGCTGGAAAGAGAAAGAATTGAAAAAGGTTCTAGATATTAGATCTTGTTATCTTGTTATGTGCATTCCTGCAAGGGATTTAGCCTCTTTGGTAGCACATGGCGGTCAACGGGAGGGTGCACAAGGGCTTTTGACCTTCCTTGTCTTCTGCATGCCACAGGACGCTGCATGTGCCAGGCCTTTTCTCAAAGCACGAGGCATTTCTCCATGTCGCCTCAGGGTGCAGTTCCACTCGCTGCTCTTGATGTAGTCAAAACATCCATTTTTAATGGCATAAGATGTTGCATGTAGCAACATAAGTAGCTATTTTTTGACTCTTCATAGCTATGTTTTTAAACACCTAGCACTGAGTGAAATCAGGACAACTTCCTCTTGAGTTTGTTGAAGTGAATGATACCAACTAGTTAAAAAGAACCTTAGTTCACAGTTTGGAAATCAGTCTCAAAACTACAGGAAATATAGTGGTGTGGAGAATAAGCAGATACCAGCTGATTAACAACTGAGTAGTGGGACTGCTCTAAGCCCTCAGGCATTTGATTTAATCCAAATTTTAAAGTTAAATCATGGAATTATGGAGAATGCTGGCATTCATCTGTCCTTAAAATGATTTGTTCTTGGCTTTCCATCAATTCTGTATGATTTCTGTAAGGGGAAGTGCTTTGTGGAGAAATGCCAGTGGTGACTGTTTTGGATGAATATACTAGTCTGGCTTTTTTGTGGTGGGTTTTCTTTGTGGTTTTTTTTGATTACTTGGTTTTGGGTTTTTTTGCAGAGGGCAGGGGTACAGGCCAAAGTGAAATAACAGCCATATCTGCCCCAAGGATAAAAAGTGTTATGTCATTCCTTCTTATGCAGTCTGATATCTGATAACCAACCTTTAAGAACAGATATGAAAATAGACTCTTAAAAACAAATACAGGTAATAGAGAAGCCAGAGAGACCTCATAGCTGAGGTCAGGCTAGATTTATATGAAAGAAGCTGGTTCCTGACAGAGATGAGTTTTAATCACTGGACTAAAGATTTCTCTTTTAGTTAATAGAGCCTGGTATGTTTAAAGGGCACCAGTTAGTCCAAGTTGGTAAGAAAGAGGCATACTGCCACCCTGCCAAATTTGTGTAAGTGGTCTTTACATATACTTGGGCTTGAACTTTTTATCCCATTCCTAAATTTGTAATCCAAGTCAATACTTTTCCTCACTGACTATCATTTTCCAAGAAATCCAGTAGCTGTGCATCATAATGACTGTACTACTTCTTTTTGCATCTACTACTAAACACCTCTCCTAACAGTAGAGATCATTAATGAAAATAGTAATAAGTATCGAAATAGAGGCATCAACTACAACTTGCTTTGAAGTGAACATGAAGGTTGCTCTTGATACTTTTAACCTGCCTGACTTCTGGGAGTGAAGGGGAAATGATGTACAAATACACAAAGTTAAAATTAAATGCATGTAAACAAAACCCGCAGACATTCAACTGGCATAACACTATATGGTCCAGAGGTTTTGATGGAAAAATCATCTGAGGAATGGTTATCTTCATTTAAAAAAACCAAAAAAAAAAAACAAAACAACCAAAAAAACCCCAAAATAAAACAACAAAAACCACAACTCAAAGACCCCATTTTGAAAAGTCCAAGGAACTTGTAGATGTTTGATCTGTATTGGTCAGTGATTTGATCATGTAAACTATTTGGAAAGGAAACAGTAACACAATAATAGTGTCAATACCTTTCTTCAAAGAGAAAGGGAGAAAACTTAGTTTTTCCTGTAACAGAAGCTACTTGGTTAAACAAAGGTAACGCCAGAAATGAGATGCTCATTGGTGACAGTGAGGTATTTTGCTAATTTTTACTATTTGTGTTTCGTAAGATTATGTTTCATATTAAGAAGACCAAATGCAATGTCTTTATGGTGAAGTGTTTGTTTCATATCATGGATAGAAATAATCTTCCTGCTCTATTGTCTGCTGTTACATCAACAGATGTTAGCCAAAACCTATACATGTACAGAGAGACTGGTCACTCTGTTCCTCTGTAGGAAGGTTAGATGGAATCAACTGATAAAACTTTACTTAAAACAGAATCTGTACCAAGGAGGGATTAGTGACCACTGGAAAGGACAGCAAAGTGACTTTTGTTCTTTCTCAGCCTTTTTCATTAAAGCCAGCTGCCTTAAAGAACAAAAAATCACTGGCTACCAGCCAGCATCTGGGCTCAGCTTGGCTTATCAAGCAGTTTGAGTCTTAGGTATAAAGTCATAATTATTGCAAGAAGTTAGTCTCAGCTCCCCATGAGTTTCCCTTGGCTAGACTTGTCAGCCTATAAGATGCCCTCCCATAATCAAACCAGCAAAGAGATTTCTTCAGACAAACAGCAAATAACACACCTTTAATTGGGAAAGGCTCCAAACCCTGGTCTTGGCCTAAGACAACTGCCCCAAGAGGTCCACAAGCAGTCCAACAGCCTGGACAGCTGTGAGTCATGCACCAGAAGTCACAGTAATAGTGAAGAATCTCTGCACCCTGCTCTGACCACAGAGGCTATGCCTGTAAAAAAAAAAAAAAAAAAAACACAACCAAACAAAAAAAACCAAACCCAAAACCAAAAAACCCTGGGACAGAACCTGTTGTACATGCAGCATATTGCCATCTGGATGCAAGCTGAATTCTTTCCCACACTCCAAATGTTGTTTAATTCATACTGGCCACTGTTATCCTCTGTCTCATGCCAGGACATTTTGTGGGAGGCTATCTGGCGTGGGCTGAAACAGTGCCAGGAAGTATATTAGTAGATAAACAGTTCAGAGGATTGTGTACCACTGCTTCGGCCCAAAGCTGGGTCCTGCTTAGTTTACTAGAAAAGATAGTCAGCATTCTTGGAAAGTTACAGAGTCCTCCTACTTTCCTGGGATCCAAGAGGGCCTGTCACCCCAAATCTGATGCTGTGGGTAAAATGCAATTACAGAAGTCTTCTCAGGCAGGTCAGGTTCTTCCAGAACTACTCATCTACTCATGGCCTACTGTTTTCCTTTTTCACCTGGGATTCGTAGCTTTGTTGTTCTGTTACCAACAAAATCAGGTGACCTACTATTCCTACCATGATTTAGCCTTTGGTGTAAATGAACAGAAAGGATAAAAGATTTATTTCTTCAAACAGGAAGTGTGAGGTTTTTGAGGAGATGCACTCATTGCCTTGTCATCCACTATTGCCAAAATATCACATCCAATGGAACTCACTCTCATCCCAGGCCTTTGGCAAGCAGACAGGAATGGTGTGTGGCAGGATATTACTTCATATTCCTATCTATGAACTTCATCTGGCATCATAAATTCCTTCACCAAGCCCTTTCCATATCCACATATTAGAAAAAAGCAGAGGCTTTCTGTTCACTGACTGCTAGTAGCATCATAATTTCAGGTGGAACATCTCCATTTGGGGCTATGGAGAGCCCCTTACAACCATCATTCACATGAGTAAGTGTAAAATCAGCTTTCCTGCCTGAGAAACAGGCTATCTCTGACCTGGCAAAGTTGCGGCTGGCCTCTGCCTGCTATTTGTGTGTCTGGGTGGCACTAGCATGCCCTGTCCTCAAAGTGAGTAGTTCTGATAAAGAATATCAAATAATTCTGCACTAAGATAACTTAGCACAACATACTTTGTGTGCCTGCTAGAGGAGTCAGATTCTGTTTCACCCGTGATGACAATTCCTTCTGAGGCCACATGTTTTCATATGCCACCCTCTCAAAAGTAGGAAGAAAACTATCAAAGCTACTGAAAAGAATTGTTACCTCATGCTATCGGCTATTTCTGCTTAGTGCCTTGCCCACAGATGTTGCTATTGCACAAGCAGGTGAGGTTGGGCTTTAATCCAGTGCTTCATGAAGTTTGTATTTCCACTTGATTTTAAAAAAACAAAAGCCTGAACAAGTTGACCTGTTCAACTAACCTGTCTATTCTGCTTGTCCAAGTTGTCTGGTCAAACAAAAGGATTATTTACAGTCTTTACTATTGTCACAGCGTGATTAGATTTTTTGCCTTTCAAAGTTTTTACTTTATTATTTTTATCTTTTTTTTCAGTTTGACAATGCTCCCAGTCTGACAGTCACTGTGCTAAAGAGGGGTCTGTATGTAAATCAGCAGCCCAGGTGTTTCCTAGAGGGAACAGTAAAGAGATCCAAAAAAAAACCTCACCCAACCAGGCTCTTGGCTCACATGCCTGCCCGAGCTGCTGCTCTTACAGGCAGTTGCTGCCTGCTCATCCTGAAGTGTCTCCTGCCCACTCTGTCTTGGCAGAGAAACTTGGACACGTGCTTGCCTCAGCTTGTCGTGTGATCCAAAAAGCCCTGAAAGAGTTTGGAGCATGGGTTCCCATGACATGCTAGTTCATGTCTGTCATCTGTCCATCTTTTTTCAACTAGCTTTGTTTTTCCTTTGTTTTCCAGCAGAAGGGAAGGGAGAGCCCTTTATTAGACAAGAGTTAGAAAGCACTTCATTACAGAAGAATCCAGTAGAGTCTGCACCTTCCACTCAAAATAGTTTTTGTTTGGTTGTTGGTTTATTTTCCCCCCCCTAGCTTCCATACTTGGAACATGCTGTTATCTGCCACTTCTGCTGGCTTGTCTAAAGTCCAATAAATACTATTGCATATCTGACTTGGATCTTCTTAAGTAAAATCAAAACAAGGCTTTGTTAAATCAAAACCTTCTCTGTTCAAACATACAAGTATTCCTTGTGGCAAAGTATACCTTTTGTTGTGGTAAACATTGTTCAAATGACCAGTGTGATACTGCAAAAAGTTACAAAATGCCTACTTGTACTTTATATCATGTTACTGATGCCTCAAATAATGAAGTGCTAAATATCTTACACTATACTCTCTAATTCATTTTATATTTACAAGAATATATTAGCTCTTGAATGGCATTTAACTCTGTAAAACATTGATTAAAATATGTAACAGGCATAAAAGATTAATATCACAAAACTACAGGCAGTTCATATAGCATGATAAATAACTTGCCAAAAAAATTATTTGCTAAGCATTGCAAATCAAATAATATTACAGCTCCAGAAAAATTATTCACGTCTGCTGGGGCTGTTTCACAACAGTAAATAATGTTTAAACATGTTTTTACTAAGTATATATTTATTGTCCAGAATAGAGTTCAGCTAACTTATCAAATTTTAAATGCATTAATATTTTTGTGCCAGGAGTCGCAGGGAAAGATCTTGGCCCTATTGAAGACAATAATAAGCCTCCCACTGCCTTTATGGATGCAAGCCTTGTGATAAGGTTGTCTTCATTCTGTTCTCCCTGGCATCATACAAAGTCGTAGGCTCTGCAGTGTTGATGTTTCAAAAAAAAAAAAAAAAAA
>KZ505660.1:794859-856052 GCA_002844005.1 Limosa lapponica baueri
GGCACTCTGCTAGCCCTATAAACAGCAGGGAGAACAGCCCTGGTCACTGGGCTCCTCCTGAACAAGGTGGTGACTGAATCCCACACTATAACCCCTCAGCTTCTGTGCCTGCAACAGTGACTGACAGCATGACTATGGAACACCCACATACAGAGAGATACTGCACTGTACATATGGCAGAGTACAGAAAAAAAGACCAAATGAAATCTAGCAAAAATGTAACTTTCAGAAGAGGGTGGGGGATACAAACAGCAAGTAATTCTTTAGTGCAGAAAGATGACTGCAACTGGTTAAGACAAAACCACCAAGTTTTCACTCTATTCCAATTTTATTCTACTGCATAGGCATCTGCCATGTATGGTCAAAATACCAGATTTTTCTTCTCTCAGATAGTACAAAGAAGGAAAAGAAAAGAGGAGAGGAGAATGATGAACATCAACTCTTGGCAGCTAGCAAGTGATGACATAAAAAGCACTTATGGCAGTCTCTGCGCATAGATATTTTTAATTTATTTAAAAGAAAATCCTATTCAGGAGCAAGTTGTTGGCAGGAGCTATATTACATTAGTTTGTCTATAAGTGTAACATTTGTAACTTGTGTTTCATGCACTGCTTTGAATACTTGGATGAAAAAGTATCGCTCGTTGGTGGTCTTTGTTAGTAAGTTCAGCCTAATGGAGCTTTATGAATATAAGTAGCTGTATGACCTGTTGCTAGTCTTATTTCATTCTCTAGGTCTCAAGCAAGCAAATACAAAGCAAGTATCAAGAATAAATACTCCTAATATTAAAAACTGAATTGGATTTAAGACTATGCTATAAAATTGTGTTCTGCTGGGAGATTAGAAGAGATAATGCCTATTTATCTTATGAACTCCTACCATTTTTTATCACTGCTGTATTAATAAAACAGTTAAAATATTTCACAAAATATCTGGCATTTTTTTCCTGTTGTAGGTAAAATATTGTTTGGTGTTGAAACCTTTCTTTTTAGGGGGAGTGGGGAAAGGTGCCAGTGGTATAAAGTTGTCTGAACTGGACAGATCATGATGAAAAGATTTTTCTCAAAGATCTTGCAAGGTAACTCGGTAACTTTCTATTTGGGTTTATTACAATCTCTAGGACAATTTCAGACATCATTCCGATTGCGCTTACTCCTGTCTGATGCCAGCTAAATGGCTGCAGAGAAGGTGCCTGTGGCTTCCACCACAGGAAGCTGGAGGTCGAACAGGTCCCTTCTGCGCCCAGCATCAGTAATCGCCCAGTGCCTGTGGCGTGCCAGCCATGTGTGTGATACCACCACAGCCTGCCCTGCTGATGGCAGGGTGACACTGCCGGTGACAGAAGAGTTAGAGACACGGAGATGTGCCTGGGGAAGGTGGGTGGCCTTCAGCTGATGGCAGTTCTCTGCGGACGGGCACTGGGATGTGTGCTGTGCTGGTGGAGCAAACCTACCTCTATGTATGCTGGATTCCATACAAGTTTATTGTCCCCACTTAATGTCTGTGCAGGTCAGCCTTTGATTACAGCGATGGTTTGTTTTGCGTAGGACGCAGGAATGTGGAGATTTGGAAGTGGCAGATTTTTATTTTTTTTTTTCTTCTGTCTCATCTAACAACTATGCAGGCCGCAGCAGTTAGCAGCATTTTTATGTTTTTTGGTGACAAGTCAGGACTTGAAAACAAAAGCCCAGCGGCCCGAGGGCCCTGCATGCCGGCCTCTGAGGGGGTGAGCCGCTGTGCTCCCGCAGCGATAGCAAAATCGCCCTGACCGAACCCAGAAAACTTTGCAGCCTCTGGGTAGAGAGCACAATGCATCCGACCCACGCCAGCGCTGCCCACTGAACCGGCTGTCATGTCGTGGTTGAACTCAACTCCTCGGGGCGGCTGTTTCCCCTCCCCGGGGCAGAGCCAGCGGAGCCCGGGGCCGGCCCGCACCTCTCCCGCTCCCGCGGGCAGCCTCTGCCCCAGCGGCCGCCGGAGGAGCCGGTTACCGCTCGCGCCGCCGGAGGGGCGAGGGGAGGCTTCCCGCCTCCGCCGCTGCCTGCCCTCCCGCGGGGCCGCCTTTCCCTCAGGGCTTGGCGCGCGGGGGGACCCCCGCGGGGCCGCCTTTCCCTCAGGGCTTGGCGCGGGGCGGCGGGGAGCCGCCAGCCAGCCGCGGGACGGCGGCGATCTCTCCCCCCTCAGCCCTGCCCTGGAGCCGCCTCGGAGGCAGCAAGGGAAAGGGAGACCTCTTCCTTCCCGCAATCGCCCCCAGCCCCATCGCTCGCGGGGCTCGTCGGCGCCGGTCCCTCAGGCGGCAGCCCTCCCTTACCTGCGGGTGACACCGGCTCGCCTTCGCTGAGCTCCCCGGAGTCCGAGTCCATGCTGCAGGTACCGGCGGGGCAAGAGGGAGCGAGGGGCGGCTCGGCGCGGGAGGAGTGCCCGGGGAGCGGGAGCCGGGACCGAGCGGCGAGCAGAGGCTGCTGCCTCCTCCTCTCCTCCCAGCCCGGGCGCTGGGTCGGCGCCACCACATGCAGCCACCTCGCTTAGTGCCATTGGCTGCAAAGGAGGAGCGGAGACGGGCGGGCTCCGGGCGAGGGGCGGAGGGAGCGGGGGCGCGGCGGAGGAGCGGGCTCTTCCCTGAGCCTGTTACACAAGTTGGCCTGGCAGCCGGCTGCCTCTCGCCGCGGCGGCCGCGGCCTCCGGGGGGTCGCTGGGACGGGGGGTCGTTGGGGCTGCCCGGCCGTGGTGGGGTGAGGGCCGGGGGCCGTGGGCCCCCCGCTCCGCCGGGAGCTCCAGGCCGCTCCTGAGGGACAACTTAAAAAGACGAAAAGGACCGAAATGACAGTCCCTTATGCTGGCTGCCGTCGTGTCCCCTGTTTACTTTGTCTTTTCAGCCTTCTCTTCTCCTGTGGACATCTCCCCGTTCTCTTTTCACTAGCTCTCTCCCTTTAATGATCAATCTCCTCAAAAATTAGTCATTAGAACTGTGGGGGCCAACGGGGAAGTGTCAGTTCTTATTGGCTATTAGTGCCCAGAAGAATATTGGAGTGAGTTTTGCTGCTGCCTGTTTGCACGTTGTTTGCAGGTTCAGGGAAACAGTGCAATATTTGGTAAATGAAGGCTGTGTCAGAAGACTGTTTTGAACTCTCAGTCTGAGAACTTCATAGCTTGAATTCTGCAGACTTTGCCTGTGTCCTGCAGGCTGCTACAATCCTGACCCAGCCTTTAATTCAGACGGTTGAAGCTGCTTGTTCGGCTCAGGTGAGGTTAGGTCAATCTTTATTTCCCTTTACTTTTATTTCTTTCTACTTTTTCTTGCTGTTACAGGCCAAAGATCACTTTCATTCTAGCACAAAAAATCCCAGGGAAGTAGTATCAAGAATACTTTTCTAACGGGGAACAAAATGTCATCATAAACTAGACCTTGTACATCTGTGTGATCCATAGATGTGTCACATCCTAAGAGCTAACTGGTGCCTTGAACACTTGCCTGCGGATTGCTGTGATCTCCAGCTGGGCATTTGTGTCAGTTACTGTGAACTACAGATATCTCTTTCTTTGTTCTGTAACTCTCTTCCTTCCCAAACCATGCAGAACCTCATATTGCTAGCGAAAGCTGTGCCTGAATACTGCCTTGAAGCTGCATTTGTGAAGTTATCCATTGTCATCAGACTATCCGAAACACCCTTGACAAATGTGAAGGCCTTCTCTGTTAGTGTATAGTGACATTAAAAAAAAAAAAAGACAAAAAGAAAAAAGGTTTCTTTCTAAATTCAAAGGTCCTTGTCAGATTCTTTTCAGTGATGGCTTATCCTGTGTGATGCTGAGAACTCCAACAATTAAAATGAAGCTACAGTTCGCCTTATGTTCTAGGGTGAATCCTAGCATGCTCCCCTGCCTTCAAATCAGGTTGAGCCTGAAGAGATAGAAGACCTCAAACTTTCTGGCCCTGGAATACACATGTTGGTATGTTGAATTTAGATGCAAAATTCTTCAACCTCTGGAGTGAAAAGTTAAGTGTTAAGTAATTTGTCATGTTGCTGTCATACCCTGGGCCTGTAGTGTTGATACTTTTGTGCGTCTTAAAAAGTTCTGACTTTTGTTTGTAATTATTTTCATTAAATTTAAAATGACATTCCAAATAGTGCTGATTATAATCCCATAAATTAGAATCATATAAGGAGAAACATTTAAATTTAAGTGATTTTTAGGATTCTATTGTGGGAGGCCAATGCAAAATCTGAATGCAGAAGATGTGGGCAATCTACAAGCATGATATAAACAATGTAGCAACAGAAAAATGCTGCTATTAAGTCATAAAAAATAATCCAAGATACCACACCAACAACACAATCTGAGAGCCGGAAGGAGTTTAGTGTTTCTCTCTTTCTCTTTTTTGTTGGTGTTTGCTTTTTGCCAGCATAAATACAACCTAAAAAACCTCTCCAGTAAGAGTGTAACAGTTTAATAGGAAGAGTAAGTTTGTATTTGAGTGCAATTAATTCATTTTCTGGACTGTCTTTAATTGCTTGAAACTCTAATGGTAGTTTCTAACCAGGACAAATTCTGGCTTTCTAATGACAATGACTATAATTAGGTAAGCAAAAACCAAAGTGTTTTTTGCAGGGACACCTGTACAGTGGAACCCTTCCTGCTCCCCCACCAGCAAAGGGGGCTGCCAGGTACAGTGTATTCTGGGTCATGTAGTGAGCTGATACGAGGCAGCTGTGTATGCGCTTCCAAGGTATTCTAGGCACTGGCCTTACCCTATTTTCTGTGGGGGCTTTTTTTCCTGAGTGCGTAACCAATACTGTAATTGCAATTAAATGTTACACTCTTTGCCAGTGATCATAGTTCAGTTGGTAAAAGGACAGATTAGTTTTCATGAAAGACAGAAGTCTTGGCACAAAATAGTTAAAATGAAAACTGAATCCCACCTATTTTAATTCTTGTCAGTTTTTTTTTATCCTTCTATAACCATAATAATAAATGTTATGATGAAAGTGGTGTAACTAATCAATATTGTATTGCATCAGGCTTGTGATATATACACTGGGCATTCTCACTACTATGCTGTAGTTACTTTCTATTCCACAGTAAATTCTGTTTCAAGATTACTTTTCCTCTTTATTGCTGCTAACTGTAAAGCAGTTATTAATGTTTTCAGCTGTAACAGAATGAGCATATTGTTTCATTTCAAAACATATGGTTAGAATTCAGGTTTTTTCCTCCTTAATGGTCTCTGCCCAGCAGAGTCCAGCACTTGGTTTAACATGTGACCTGGAAAATTCCATATGCTTGGAGTTCTGAACTTCATAGTTTCCACTCGTTACAATACTAGTGCAGAGAAAAACACAAAAGGTTTATTAATAGCAATGTATGTACTAGCTGAATGCATATTAAATGAAACTCCACATGAAGACAGTTGACATTTCATGACCTATTTATTTTTTGCATTTAGTACAAATAGTGTAATTACATATTCATTGTTACAAGCTAAAGCTCTGTGACTGTTTCCTTTATTACTAGGGTAGATCTAAAGATTGTTGGGATATTTAGAAACTGGAACACTTTTTCTTAAGGCTCAGTTAATACATTTGCCTACAAATCTCTATGAATATGGCTTTACCAGGGGGAGCGGGTAACACAGCCGACTGAAACTGCCCCATGTGTTGCGTGTATTCCTAGTTACATGGATGCTGTCTGTAGCAACTACATCGCTGTATGGCTCCTCCATTCACATTTCAGCTGCATCTGGTCTTGATCTTTATTCCATATGGAACTTATCTGAAATCCTCCTCTGTCTACTCATTGTATCTGAGTGCTGAAGATCTGCCTGGAAGAGTTTTTAGGATTCCTGGTTTTTCACTGTTCTTTCCACAAATCACACTTGCATGTGCACACAAATACAATTTCATCATATTCTAAGTACTTAAGTAGCCCAGCTACCATAGCATCTATGTCTAATATATTTATCTTTACAGGGTTATTGTGAAATAAGGATAATAGTGTATTTTCCTTCCAGAGAGAGGGAAATGAGGTTCTGAGAAGCTGTGATTTAGAGTCAAGTGTGAAGCATGGACTTTCACCTGTATCTCTTGGGCCATACCTGAACTGTTAGGTTGCCCATTTCTGCTAAATAAAAAATTGGCAAGCTGCCTGTTCTTTGCTACTCTAGCTTTCCTCCTTCAAACTGAGCCTTTAAACCTAGCCCAGGAAGCAGTCTCTTTTTTCCTGCCATTATTAAATCTAGCAGAACCCCCCCTGCGTTACCATCTCTGTGTCTGACTTATATGTTTTAGACTGTAAAGGCATGCGAGTAGGATTACATCTTCTTTTTGGTTCTAAATGTAAAAGTGTAGATTATAATTTTTTTTCTCACAAATAATTTTTAAACAGTATTTAAATAAAGTCTACCCTAGGTTCTACTATTTCTGATATTGTTGCCTAATATTTTGCTTCACAATTTATGATATTATATCTTTCATATCCAAGTGCCATTGCTACTGAATGTATTAAAGAGAAGCATCCCCCACAGGCTGACATAGTCATGAAACGTACTGTAGTAGATTCTAGATTTTTTTTTTTTTTCCAATTTCTTTGTGGTGTCAGTTTTCTTCATGAAATATATATACATACACTGAAAAAAAAAAAAAAAGCCTGAATAACCAGTATCAATGATCAATAGATTCTCTGTCAACAACTTTGTTATGCCAGGAACTTAGATTCTTACTGATGTCTGGAAGCTAGTCAGCATACATATACATATATACATTTTGCATGCATTTTCAATATATTTTAGTTGTAATAATGCATCTATTGGTGGTCTACAAAAACTCTTCATAGTTGATTTAGAATTCAAATAATGAACAAGATGTCTGTATTACTTTATTTCTTACTCATGTGCCAGTAGATATTCAAAGAGCAGTGCATGTACATCCTATGTTGGGAGAATAAATATGGAAGAGTGCAGTATTTTCTGTCCCCCCTCCTTTTTTTTTTTTTTTTTTTTTTAATTTTAAAGTTACTGTTAAGAGATGTAGAGCATCAGTTCTGAATACCTACCATAGTATGGACATATTTTTAGCCATTGGAATTGCTGAATTGTGTTCTGCCTTTGGTGTTGTCTTTTCTTAAAGAAGAGCTGAGGAAGCAGTTACTGGCTGAGACTGCAGCCTGGTACTGCTGCTAACCTATGCTGTGATGTTTTTGGAATATCAGATTTAAAGCTAGGACTAAGATTTAACTTCAGTCACCTTGAAGAGCCTTGTAAGGTGTTTTTATGAGATTTTAATAGAAATGAAATGAAGTAGAATAGAAAAATATTGTACTCTTGTACAACTTCCGTTGTGCTGAACTGCGTTACTCTTGGTAGATTATCAGAAAGGATAATTTTGTCAGAAATTGATATTTTCACCTGCTTAAATAGGCTGGGACTGTGGGTTGACTAGTACAGGAAAAGTTTAATAATGGTAAGTAATTGGTCTGATCCAAATTCTGAGTGCTCATACTAAGAAAGGAAGACGAGACAATAAATATCTTTTCCCTTGAGCTGATGCAACACTGAACAAGGGCGGCAACTTTTAATGAAGGAGCAGTCAAATTGGAAGGCAAGCTTGCTAACATCTGTGCTTACAGACACAGGAAAACACAGCCAGAGTAGTGTCTCCTTTTTGTGAGTTTGGTTTTTTTTTTGTGGTGATATTTGTTCCCCCCCCCACCCCCCAAGTAATAACTTGTCCTGTTTCCTCTTATCTTATAGAAACAAGACTCCTGGGAGAACTGAATGCTCATGTCCATTTTTTGGGCATGAGGATGTTACTTTTCACTTACAGTAGGATCTTTCTCATAGAATAAGATTTTCAATGTTAAACTGTAATTTGAATTGTCTGGGTATTTCATAGTTTTGTACTACTTCAGTGATACTTGGTTTTATTTTTTAAAAGATACTATACCACTCTTTTTTGGGATGATGATCGGTCCTGTGCTTAGAAAGATGCCTATCTTGCAAATTATGTAGGTATTTGCTGCAGGTTGGCAAACTCTTGCATTCATAACCTTGAATTCTAAGCAATTAAAGAAATAAATGTTACCTTCCAAAACTGAAAAATGCATCTGCTAATTCTGTTGGTGGAAAATTTTCTTTTGAGGAAATCCTGTGTGGAAATTTTATTGATTAGGCCATGACCTTCACTTGTTTTTATGAGCAGAGAGTTAGGCATTGTTATTTGAAAGCCCTAATAAATTAGTTACTTATTTTACTTGCAATTTTAAATTTTTTTACAGGTGGGATACTAATAATATTAAAGGATAAGACTGATTAGCCAAAACATGAACCGCTTTCTCTGTTCTGGAATTCGGAAAATAAACTTTAAACAATTTTTCTCAAGGAAATCACTGTAGAATACAGTGATAAAGCAGGGGATTGTCTTTCGTTTTGTCCCTGTTCCAATGCTGTCGAGAGAAAGTTAGGGGACAGCTGCTGGTCAAAACCATTTTCCTGTCTGCCACTGTCTTTGGGAATTATTTTTAATTCTTGTGGTGGTCACTGAAGTTTTTTTAAAATATGTCGCAATCCTTACTTGCCGTGTGTTGTTGAGTTACGCTCTTCATTGCGAGGGTTGATTTTCTGATGGCTACATTTAAGCCTTTGACCATGTCTAAGATGCAAGTAAAATACAGTTAAACCAACAACAGATGCTGCTTGTTACTGAGCTGTATTTCAGCAAGCTTTGAAACAGTTTTCTGCTTCTAGTGTGGAAGATGGGTCATCCTTGTTTTCATCCCTGATTTCAAATTATGAGTAGGAGGAGGATTCCACAACTTCATGATACTCTGAGAAAGCAGAGAAAATTTTGTTGCTAGGAAACTATGGAGGACCTATACTGTACTGTCTTTCCAGAATGTTGTATAGTTAGCATCAGTTATTTCATTAACTTTTCTAATCCTTTATGCAAACATCCACAGTTTTTCTTATAGTCATAATGTTTGTTAAACATGTGTACTAGAAAATACATTCTTTCTGTGGTTATTTCTGTATTGCTTTCTTCTATTCTTCAATGCACAAAAACCAACGCACCAAATATTTCAGATTATGTTGTGTTTTGAAGGCTAATACTTAGTCGCGTGATAATGTTGCCTTGGCATCCTGAGTTATTAGGATATGGTAGATCATGCTTTACCACAAAAGACAGATGCTGAGATCCACAGAGTTACACATCTTATGTGGAAACTTAATAACATTTTTCAAATTGGGTATTATCAGGAAAAGTCTTAAAGCATATGGTGTTTTGCAGCTGATTAGGTTTGGTTGCTCCTTTGGCTGGGTGCTGTGCCTGCCATTTTACAGCCATAAGATGTATGTGCACGTTGAAAGGTGACTGAATCAATGCTGTGGATTTCAGTCTGGGAGTGATGCACCTGTGACTGAAACAGTGATGCAACAGCTGTGATCAGTCTTGGTATAAAGCTTCTGCTAAAACTGTAGCACCTTTTGGAATCATAATCTCTGAGAGGCAACCATAGAGACAGAAAACAAGTTTTTGTGGAGCAATTGACTAACATCCACAGACTTTGCTCAAATAGCAGCATGTTAATACACTTGTTTGTGGTTTCTGTAGAGCTTGATGTGATTTTTAGAACAGTATGGAAACATCATCTTCATCTGACAGTGTGTAGGCATTACTTCATGACCATTTCTAAAAGCATGGCAAAAGGCACTCTGCTACCCACCTATCTATAAATAACTAAATATCATCAACCCAGACATAAAATTGCATTTTATGGGTAGTCTTAGGAACATGCAACATAGGCAATTAGATTACATGTAGTCCTACAACAGTCCCACTAAAGAGAATGAAATTACTTGGAAACTTGCTGTCCAGATCACTTTCAGGTGAATTATTTCTTTTGCACACACTGAGGAGCTTGGAGTACCTGTAAATACAATATATGAATGTCTTGAATTAACTTGGACAATATGAATTTCCCTGTAGATAGGTAGATCTAGAGCCTTTACTTTTGTATGACTAGATTTTAGGATTGTAGATTTTGGGTTTTCTTTGCAGCTAAGGTAGCTGGAAGGGCTAGAGAATATATATAGGCCATTTTTAATACTGATGGAATTTTGAAGGAAACACAAAATGTAAAGAAAACTGAGAACTTTCCATAGTCATTCAGTGAGCTCTACAGGCTATTTGCCATTGGCAACCACTACAGAAAACCTATCCCAGTACAAGATGTGGCCTTCTAGCCAGGAATTTTCAAAATAAAGCTCCTCCTACAATCTTGATGGCTGCATGTCTTTAGGCAGAATCCTTTGTTCAGCTGGCAACTCCTGTTTTTTCCCAAAAGGAAGAATTTATGGAAAAACTTGGATAAGAATCGTACTAGTTCCACTTCCCCTGTTTCTCCACTGCTTCACATCCCCCCCACCCCTTCAGGGAAAAACACTGTAGATAAACAACTATTTCATTGCGCATTAGAATTGGTGCAGTCATTCTGTGTTCTGCAGGAGTTGGGAGGAAGATACTATCTGGCTGAGAGGGATTTTAAGGTTTGGGACTGGGGAAAAAGAGAACATAAATTTCAGTCATAATGTACGTTTTAGTACTTTCCTATTGGATCTAGGGAAACACAGGTTCACATTCCTCATTTGCCTGACCGAAAATGGAGACCTGAACCTATATGCTTATCTTACATCATATGAACTGTCTATGGGTTGTTCTGATTCGTTGCATGTATGTATAGTTATTCAAAGTGAATATTTCTAGCAAGAGAGGTTCAGGCTGGGTTACAGATATAAATCAGTTGTTCTTTTGATAAACAGCACTGAGACTATCTTCCTTTAACATTTCTGAGGTCAGCAGCGTGGGACGTGTCTGCCTAATGATGTCTACTCAACAATTTTGTATAAATTCTATTTCCAGCATATACAGCGAAAGAGTAATGGTGACAAGCAAAAATAAATATAGTAGGTAAGGCATATGAAAGGGCTAAGAAGGAGAATTGCTTATTAACACACCTGGTATTGTGTAATTTGGAATAGCTAGTTTCAAAAAGGCAGAAGAGGAAAGCATGCCTCAGAAATGATTCAGTTTCTACAAACTGTGAAAATTGGGTGTCCCTCCTTCACTCAGCAACCAAACTGATGTCCCTGCTAAAGGAAAAGCAGGGAAAACTCATCTGTTGTTTGTTTGGCAGCAACTGCCTGGACAGTTGTCACGCATTATCTCAGATTTAGTTAGTGTATCACATGTTGTTGCTTTGTTGGTAGGCCTTGTGGAAGATAAATTGCAACTTACTGTAGTGTAGGGAAGAAAATAAGTGACTTAAGTGCTGAAGGATCCACATCTACAGGAAAGAAGGTATGTTAATTTCTGTGCATGTGGAACAGCATATTTGAAAGTGGAATTACAGTTGTACTAGTGCAGAAAATAACTCTTGTGACTCACTGTGATCCATCCCATTTTTATTCTGACCAGGAGGCAGTTGTTTGAGAAAAAAAAATAAAATTATACATATATATACACACACACCAGAAGAAATCCATAATGATGAAAACTGTAGTGAGATAAAATAGTAATATGCTTCAATTGTTAAACTGG
The DNA here is from genome assembly GCA_002844005.1 of Limosa lapponica baueri. Taxonomy (NCBI): domain Eukaryota; kingdom Metazoa; phylum Chordata; class Aves; order Charadriiformes; family Scolopacidae; genus Limosa; species Limosa lapponica. The sequence goes on from KZ505660.1 coordinate 806,448, forward strand.
AGTGTCAGGCAGATGAAAAAGAGTACAAAATGTGGACAATTTAAAAAGTGTGGTGAGTGTGACTAAGTAAAATGTCTGATTTTTGAGATTATTGATTTTTAATGTAGGTTTATGTTAGAAAGTCAAGCTATAAAGTGGTATAAGACATCTGGGGCTCCTCAACTCTATAGAAGGGCCTGTTGTAAGCTGGCATATGAAATTAATGAAATGAGGATCAGGAGAAAGGAGGATGGTCAGATTTTTCAAGGCAACATAGTATTAATTCAGCTCTAGCTTTGAACTAGTGTGGATCTCATAGAGGATGAAAATATTATACGGATAGGCACATTCTGTGGCATATTTACCTAATGGCAGTTGATGGTATGCTTTCAAGCCTTGCTGTGTAAGATTTAAAAAGCCAAGCAGGACCTACTTGGGATTTTTTGAGGATTGTTTTTTTTGCGTATCTTTTGAAAAATAGTGGTGTTCATAAATTGAGGTAAGAAATGATGACGACGTTATTTCTTAAAGAAAAATGAATTCTGAAAGCGTAGAAGACATTGAAAGAATGTAAAGTCTGTATTGTAATGTGGATTGAATATGAAAAAAACGCATATTTTTATCAAACTGTAAAGCAAACCTTTAGAACCATTCAGCATACAGTGAATCATTTTATAGATAAAATCCTGGTATCTAAAGTCAATGGACATCTTGAGAGTTCAGTAAGGCCTTCATTTCATTTCATTTCAGTGGTGTAAAAATAAGGCAAAGGTAGCTTCATGTTGTCCAAGTAGGACAACTGAAGTCCTTTTCCTCACATTTCATGCATTATTCTTTGGGAGCACTGGGAGAGATGATCTCTTAGTTTTCATGAATCTGATCAGCTGAGATAAGAAGGAATGATCTGGGTCATATTATCATGTCATCATCTAGATCAGTGGTGGTGAAGCAATAGGGAAGGTCTCAAAACAAGACTTGTTGGGAATTTGCTTGATATCAAGGCTCCTTTGAGTACGTAACTGCAAAGAAGGTGCCAATGTAAGAGAGCGCAGTGCTTCTCCCGGACTGAGGGCTTTGCAATAAAGTTATCAGCTGCATCTGGTTTAGGAATACTGGAGGAGCAGGCATATTGGGTTGCCGGCATGTGGAATTTGCTGGGCTACACTCCAGTGCATTTTGCACAATGGCGTAGCTGGGAGGGCAGGACACTGAGTCCATCTCAACTCATCTGCACATGTCTGTGGCAGAGCACATCCTAGGGAATAGTATTTGATTAAAACTCAATTCTCACAGCTTCAGTAGGTGAGACTGCTTTTAGGCGGTAGGTATTAGACTAGAACAAGTATTGTAAGAGATTTGCTTATGGAAGTAGAATAATATCAGCTGTATTGACCACAGAGTTGGACAGAGAAACCTTGACTGCTGCATCTTTATTGGGGAATTGTCTTCTCCTACTGATGTCTGTGCAATGGGGAAAGAAATGTTTGTTTCTCTGCTGCTACAAGTGTTTGCATGAGGAAGTGAAGAGAACATGATTACTGTTTCTGCTACTACAAGAAAAAGAAATCCTAATGTGCTTCCTGAAAGGAAGGAAAAAATACCCTGAATTTCTGTCTTTCATCATTGCTCCATGCCAAAGACCTAGAATAAAGAGTAGGACTTCAGGACAGAGCTGCAGTGGAGAAGCTTCACACTGAGATGCTTGAAGTCTCAAGTTGCTTTCATTACATGATGGACTCCCTTTACTCTTTAACTGCTTTACTTGTGAAAGATGTACAAAGAAAACAACCTGGAAAAAACAAGATTATACAATGCATAATACAGCTGTGCTGCATTTATCTGGTGTATTTATGGCTGCCAATAAGTCTGAACAGGCTGTAATAGGAAAAGTACTTAGGATCATAGGACAATTCAGGTTGGAAGGCAACTCAGGAGGCTAACCAGGCAAACCTCCTGCTCAAATCATAACTTTGCCAAAGGTTTGTTGTTGTTAAGGACAGAAGATATATCATTTTTCAGTTGGGCATATGTTCTCTCTTGGTTTGTTACACACCTGTAAAATAAATCATAGTTAAAAAATTAGACCAGAAATTGTAGGCAGGGGAGGATCAGATCCATTATCTGCAAGGCAGTTTAGAGTCAAAGATGACAACCCAGCCATTACTATAAGAACTGTTTCTACCAAGCATCTTGTCAGATTAAAATTACAATGTCTAGTGGGCTTGAAAAGAATGCCAACTAAAGACCCAATCACAGGCCGGGGCTAAGCATTTCCCATTTTCAGGCAAGCAGGTGGAAGTGGGGGGTCAGCATCTCACAGGAAGCACTGAGTACCACAAAAGGATTGGACTCTGGCAGGGAAACTGAGTGCTGATGTGAAGGATGCTAATGTGGGATGATTTTATCAGCAGCATGTGGAGCAAAATGTGAAGAGGAGACAGCACTGTGTTTCAGACTGTGAGTATCCAAGCCCTCTTTGTGCACGGGTAGGAAGCCCTGTTCATTGCTGAGAACACAAGTAAGCCAACAGATTTGGGATAGTATCCATGGGTTGGTTGTATAACCACACTTGAAGCTCTGTATCAACAGTTACCATGAGGAGCTGAGTCACTGCAGAGATTCATCATGGATATCACAAGCCCAAGGGCAGATCAACTGCTATAGCAGGTGTTATAATGAAAGAATTTGAAGAATGATAGAAAGCCGTCACAAAGTCTACAAATTGAAATGTTGCAGAGAACATCAGGGTACTAAAGCAAGCATGCTATTTCATTAGATAAAGAAATGGGATAAGGTTCCCACCAGTTTGAAGGACAATGAACTGTGATTGTACCAAATAATTAACAGGAAATCATGCACAACAATTACCAATCCTATTAATGAGCCCACGTGTCCCTAAACAGTGTTCAGAGCTTTGTTAAAGTCAGCCAAATACCATGAAGTTCTAACAATGTACTGCGAATTTCAAGAGAAGGATCTAAAGTGGTTAGTAGCGGATGTCTTTCTGGAGATAAAAATATTTTATCTGTGGCAAGACTGGGCCTGGTTACTTATGTGTTTACTGAAGGACAGTATTCTTTGTTCTAATGAGTTCCAGGATTTTAAGAGTTCTAATGAGCAGTATTTAACACCGTGAAGGAGGCATGGAGACTGTGGTGTTGCTGTCACTTCCTCACAGCATCATACAGTAGGAATGAGGGACTGATTCAAATATTCACAGTTGAAGCACCATTGCAATCAAATTGTGCTGTGAACTACTGGAACTGTTAGGAGAGAGGTGATCCTTAGTTAACCAATTATGTAACTTTTAAAAACATCTCCAGTTGAGGATAGATTTAAGAGGTAGAAATGACAATAAATATAAGAAGTACAAGGACATACACAGCAGTACAGAGTATCACACTGCACACTAGCCAAACCTACTTTGGGATAACATGTTCAGTTTCAGAAATGGAGTTTTGTTTAAAGTGTGATGCTATTGATATTGAAAAATACTATATGAAAAGGCAACCGTACAAAGCATCTGTGGGTTGGATTTAAGCAGTCCATTTGTTGTATCCCTCTCACAAGCTATGATAAAATGCATCCTGAAATACCTTGTGTAATGACTCATCTGATATTAAGATGTGTCAGTGTTCATAAACAATGCTGTTCATCTTCTGTGTGTATGTGCATGTGTAAGAGGTGTAGGTGGAAGCTGAAGTTTTAGTTGTGATGACTCAGCCTTTATTCACTGTTTCTCTTATTTCTGATTTATGAAGAAATTTTCTTCTTTCCTATGCACTCGGGTACGTGAAGTTCCAGGGTTCAGTGAGGAATGTAATATGTTGGTTTCCTGGAACAATTCTGAGATTTTTGTGTCTCAGATATTTGACTGCTAAAAATTCAATCTCCTGTCACAGGCAGTGATCTGGTTTTTCGGCTTTCATTTCTTTGCTCCCTTTTTTGGTAATCTACTCAAGTTAATGGGGAAGTTTTACTTACCCTCTTCTCTGTCAGATTTTACTGCTATTATTAAAGTGGTTTTGGAGGTAAAGCTTATTAAGAGAAATATGCCTTTCAGTATTTCATATTCTCAAAGTAAGTGTTCTCATTTTGTTATCTTGCCAGACTATTTGATAAGCAGTGGCCAATTAGAATAAAATGCAGAATGTTTATGCAAAAAATTTAGGGAAAAAAATAGTTTTGATGGTGATGTCTTGATTGATAAATAGATGAAATAGTCTATTCAACTTTACAGTATGTTTTTTTCTTATTACGATTTCTGTCATTATAAATCTTAGATTCTGTAATTTGTATAATCTATCATCTGATAAAATCTTGAATAAAGTATGAAAAAGGTGACTTGTTTTGTAATAGGAATATGTTCAAACCGAGAGTTCCCACTGAAATTTCGTACTGGTGACTTGCAAGGTCCATACGCTAAGTGTAGCCAGCAGATGGAGGACTGCACTAACTGCTTAGAATTGTACTTGGTCTGGCTGTCCATGGCAGGCACATTGCAAACTGACAGCTGTCCTAGTTTTGATGCTTCCTATTTCTTACAAAGTAAGAACCTATGTTTTAAAAGATAGTTCAAATAATTATAACAGGGTCCATCTTTTCTTCACAATGATGCAGAGCTTCATTTATGACTTTTAAACCTTTGTGGATGGGGATGGCACTTAAAAATCAGGTGATCATTGCAAAGCCAATACATATATATATACATAAGTATATATGTGGGAGCTGGGGAGGACGACAGCATTTCTTTTTAACATCATGAAAATTGAAAGGTCCATTATAGAAGTGTACCTGCCAGTCTTGATGCACTGCAATGGTACGTGCCTTTTTTGGTAAAGGTTGACCAGTGTAATTCACCACACTAAATGAGATTTCCTTACATAGTGTATCAGGACATGGCTCGGTAACAGAGCTAAGCTGACTTCGTGTCACTTGAAAAGAGTAGGCCTGCTTCTCCTCTCTTCTCCCTCTCTTTAAATTGCCTTTATTGTCACAATGCTGTCCATCTTTCCTGCCGTCTCCTCCCAAGAGCCAGTTAAGAGAGTTAAACTGGCAGAAAACCAGCTTGCCAAAGTAAAAGTGAATAGGTTTCTACTGATTTAGTTCCCTGAAAATTTCAACATGAAATGACACAAGTGTCAGTGAGAAAAGGGCAGGCATTTGTGATCAGGGTAAGGAAAAGGAAAGTAGGAGCTCCTGTTTTAGTTTTCTATATGCATGAAAGGTGCCATTGGTATAGCTCAGAATTAATAATAGTTAATAAGGTTTCAGGAGCAATATAAGTAAATGTACACCAGTAGTTGTGCTTCTCCCATAACAAAGAGTAACTTGCCTGCAGCTGTTGTTCTGGAACTTCTCAAGAGCTGTGTTACACTTCACCAAATGGACACAATACTTGTTGATATGGTAATCCCTTCTTTTAAGGCATGCTCAACCTGGGACTTTCTCTTTTCTCTTTATTTTGTTACCTGCTTATTCCTTGAATGGCTAAAATAAGTTCAGTACAAACATGTACAGAAACTGTGGCAGCCTAAGCAGTGGCAATAGCAAAGAGGAAAGAAGTAGTTGTGCCAAGTGTCATTGATATGTGAATCGACCAAGCTGCCGTTTTCTTTGCCAGTTTCTACTTTGTTCTGACCCGTTGTACTTCAGGAAATAGGGACAGCAGCAACAGAAGCAAATTGTGTGGGATTGCCCCCAAAGTTTTCCCCTTCTCTCTTCCACAATGGGTCTGCTGGACCCTCTCCCTCTGTTTCTTTTTAGCTGGTCAGCCAACCCAGCATGACTTTTCCCTGGCTGCCTACCATCTGCCTGTAGACTCTCTTCTCCTTTTGTTCCTCTTTAAAAGCTCACTCCTGTGAGCCACTGAGAGTCTGCGCTGAAATGCTAAACATGCCCATTTCCTACTGATGTTTAGGAGAAATGATTGCTCAGAGTCAGTTAAGAGAGTTGGTTAAGAGAGCCTAGAGACAAGGTATCATGACTTGTAAAAAGGACACAGGAGCAATGGTAGCTCAGTTTGAGCCATGTTTTTCATAGGCTTGTAATGATGTCCTAATGAATATTTATCATTATTTGTGAGACCCTATTTTCAGCAGTTGTGTATTATAGTAACAGCTGACAAAATGTTCATTTTGGTTTGTAATGAAATTGTCTCTGTTTTAGCTGTTTATTATGATGGGGATGTCACTCCCATACCATTGTGCCTGCCATTATAATACAGCTGGATTATTGGCAGGCTAGCAAGTTTAAAGGCATATCTGATTAGTTCGCTTCTTGTCCCGATGAGTCTCCGAGTGGAAATGTTAACTCTTTGCACTGTGTATTTATCTTGTAGCAGAAGTGAACAAAGTCCAGTCATGTCTGACAGGTTTTTTTAGGATAAGAGTTCTCTTCCAAAACTTTCCAATTTTTGCTTTCTGTAGCAGTCACTAAAATAAAACTCCTTCAGTAAAAAGCAATACAAAAGAGTGTTCACTGATAAAGCAAATTCAATTGAATTAGATTTTTATGAACTTCAAATCAGTTGGAGTAGACTATAATCTAAGTATTGCAGTAAAGAGTGCTTGTTAGGTATGTGTCACGAGAAAGCTGTGTATGCCACTTGGCAAAGTGTAATTAAGTAGCACTTTATTTTGAATGATAACAAAAGCTTGGCTTATGTGTCAGACTTTGTACTTCACCTTTCTTGTATCCTTGCTACGCTGGACTGATCAATGCAGAGACGTTTGTGATGGAGAGGATTAGCACTCATTCTGTACATACATGATCCAAAGTTCTCAGTTGTCTTGTACTCCTCTTCCTTTAGCCCAACCAGTGTATTAATTCAGTGAATTTATAGGCCTAGAATGTTTGCAGGTATGTTCTTTCTTTCACTGCATAAGCAAGTTGACACAGAAGATGTGTATCTAAGGAATACAAAGATACTTGGAAGCTAGGGCCATTATTTTCTTTCCTGCCCCTGCTCCATTAACCTAATGGCTTTAGTGAAGTGATGTGATAGTAATAAACCTGCACCTATTTAATCTGACACACAGCCTTGAGTTTTGGTTACCAATGCAATTCTTCTGGATCTTATTAGTGAAAAGTATTTGCAATCATACACAGATGTTTAAGAATCTGATCAAAATGTTTTGTCATTGTTTTCCCTGACTTAAGTTTAGCACAATCCATGTTAGTCTGGAAACCTTTTTACACTGACATTTTTTTTTTGAACTGTGAAACAAAAGAGCATGGAAGTGCTCATTAGAGTAGAGACTTCAATCTAAGCTTCTGCCAACAGAGAGAACAGCTTTAAATAAACCAGTCTTACTTTGGGGATTACTGTCTCCCTTTTCTCAAGTAATGCTGCTGTTCTGAGGATGCTCAGTTTAGGCAAATGACATTAGAAATTGACAACCAGCTCTAACTTAATGCTACATGATGGATTAAACTGTAAGGTAGTCTTTGCAGTGTTAATTTTGAAGCTTCAGACGGAAGCTGGTTTCGGTTCAGCCTCAATTATATAAACTGAAATTCATTGAAATTTGAGTGGAAAAAGAATCTGGATGATTGCTTCCACCTTTGGCCAATCTCCCTTCCACTAAAACTGAGAACAAGTAGGGCTGGTTTTGCTGTAGAAAAGCGTACTGCAGTTGGGTTTTGGCTCTTAAAGAACCTGGAATGATTTAGAGCTGGATCCCATTTGTTGTTCACAAATTCCAAGGACTTAGCTGGGAAAAAGTATCTCTTATTTGTTCTGTATAACACAGCCCATTAAGTACCTAAGTTTGTCACTGCAGTGCATATTGCACTACATCTGGTTTCTTCTTACATCCTCAATTTAGAAATAGAAATTCAGCTGTTACCATAATGAAAGGAGAGAGCTGTGCTGGCATTTTAATTTTTAAAAGCACATTCTAGAATACTTAAGTTAAAGCAAGGAACATTCTTTCAAAATGATTGTCTGTATTCCTGTAAGAATATGTAGAAAGTGTTAATAATATAACACAGCACACAAGAACAGATGTCCCATGGCAAAGTTTAAATAAAATTGGAAGAAATTAACAGCCAGTTTGCTAATGCGCAGCAACGGAAACTTTGTTCTACATATGGGGGCTCAAGCTTCGACGCCTACATCCCCTCCCCTTCATTATTGAACAAAGAGGAAAATAGGAACACAATAAAAATAGAAACTGATAAAAAAGCTCAATCGATGTGTTCATTTTTATCCTGTAGCAGAGTTTCATTTGCTGATCTGTTTTCTTTGCGTAATTGCTGATGAATTGAGACCACCTTTAATCTCTAAAGCACAACTCCTAATTGCATAAACGCAGTATATAAAGGCATACAACATAATCCCAGTTCCAGAACATTGTTACTTTGATCTTTCTCTAAACCATTATCTCGTTAAATTTTTATCTCTATGAAATTGTTTGAACTCAATAAAACTTGGAAAATTAGGAAGTTTAGATGAATGATTTCAGGTTTGGCCTGTACTGTTTCAAGTAAAGATGAGGAAAAATCAGTATCAGGTTGAATAAAGTTGACTATATCCAGTTCCTGAAAAATTGCGAGTAGTTTTACACATGGTAGCTTTGTAAATTTACAGGGTTTTGACTTCCTCACAGTTCAGGAATAAATTTATATACGTATTTAGTATCCAAATCTCTTCCTTATTTGATATTGAACTGTCTAAGGTCAGCAATATCACAGCACAGTGCTTAAGAGGAGATCCCAGAGAAAGCCCCTTTTTAATGTGTAGATCTAATGTGTAACTGGTTGGGTTTGGTTTTTTTTACACTGTGTGTTATTCTGAAGAGACAATGAGCCAATGACCACTCACAGGTGAGGGCCGCCTTTGAAATGCAGGAAAACTCACAGAAATGTTATTCTTTCATGTGAACGAACCAAATATGTTTTGCTAAATTATTCCCAACTGAGCAATTATTTTGCTGCCTAGTAAGGACTGACAGTTGAATTATTATTTTTGGCTTCTTTATCAAAATGATTATTGAATATCAGTCCTTTTTAGGACTTGTAGAGTCGAGGAAGTGTGATTAATTTTGCTTATCAGAATAAACTTATTTACCTATAACAGTCCAGGATATCAGAATTTTACAGCTTGATCCACACTTTATGGATTATCTAACTCTAAGTTAGTCTGAGAAGCTGGCATTTCTACTATGTTTAGTAGGTAGGAAAATGCTGTGGTAACTGTGTTGTGGTGGCTGACCACCAAAAAGAAAATATTTCAAGTAAATTATTTAGAATGCAATTTAAAGCTTTTCCTTCCTTCTTTTTTCTTTTAATTGATTTTTACAAAGATTTTGTTCTTTTAGCAAGGTTTGTTGGAGTCTTACCCTTCAAAAATTATGATTCCTTTTGTGAGTGCCAAGCAATAACTATTGTTATTTCTCATCCAGAAATCAATGAATCAATTTAATCAATCAATTTAATTATATGCTCCTGCTCCTCCATCTCTAATAAGACTTAATTATGAAAAAATGCAATAGTCCTTTTATAGCAGTTGCATTAATTAGACTTTCTCCTGGGTATAATCATTCTGAGCACTTCAGTACTTTCAGTTTGATAATTCATTACATTGAAGCAGAGATTGTGGAGCTATGTTAGCACCATTATGTATATTTTACCTTGTCACAAAGAAGTTTCAAGTTTTACCACCTCAGTACTTTCTTTTTTTTTTTTTCAGAAAGATGTTTGAATTCTTAGTAAGTTTGACACATTGAGTTTTTGGATTATCTGGTCTTCGTTTGTCCAGAGACTAACTGAAAATTTATGTTCATGTGTCTGCTATAGAAATAGATTAAAGTCCCTCCTTTCATTATGTCCGAGTGTTGGGGAAGCACTGTTGAATAGGGCTTGGGAAAGAACAGGCTCAGGCTACTGCAGCACTCACCTCTGCATCTTTCTATCCCCATGTGATTTATACCTTGAGTCTTTGGGGCACAGTGGTTCTTTTGACCATCAAGAAGTAGTATCTGTGATATCACTGCCTTCTGCACTTTCTACGATATGTCCAAAATGCTCTTTTTTTTTTTTTTTTCCCCTGGCTCCAAGATAACTGCCATTATTGTCACGCCATGCTCAAGCTACCAAGTCCTGCTGAGGAGCAGGTTAGTTGTCGAGCTAATGAAAGGGCATGATTCCTTCCCAGTTCAGAACCATGGACAACGCCTGCTCACACCTCCCTCCCAAATACCTTGTGGGTATTAATGTAAACAATGGGCAGTTCAGTTTAAAGATTTTCATCCAGTAATTTAGTGAAGTGAACCCCAATTCTAGAACAAACCCCTACCATATAATTCATGCTAATGTTTCAAGTCCTATTCATTATTGATTTTATAGATTAATTTATAAGAAGAGGATTTGAATGTGAATGTGTATTAGTCAAGGACCTGGACAAGGAAAAGCCTCCTCTTTTACCTCTAAAAGAACTCTTACTGAAACATTAGCCTGCTCAGTGTATCATATGTGAATCTCATTTGCACTGAATACAGCTGCAATATTTTGCCATTTATGGAGTACTGGAAATACAGCAGGCAACTAAGTATTTGATCCACTGTCTAACCATTAGAGACAACCTTAACTTAATCATAAAATGTAAAATGGCTTAAAGCATAATACAATTTTCAGCTTGTTTTTATGGAAAAAAAAAGTGCTGAAGCATTATGGAGCAGTATATATATGTATGGCGTACTGGGAAGAAAAGAGATGTAGTTGATACAACCTTTAAACTGTGATAATATGTACACTTGATGTTGTTCTATAGGGGAACAATAGAAAAGAAAGATCAATTAGCCTCTAAGCCTTCAGAGCTGCAACAGTTTTGGATACTTACAGTGTCCTGTTTTCCTAGAATAACTAGAATGTGCTTGAAAAATTAAAATCTCTCTCATTTGGTAATGTATAGGAGTTTTGAAAGAAGCATTAAAAAAAAAAAGAAAAGCATCAAACTCCTGGTTAAAATTCAATATAATTTCAATGAGTCTTTGATTTCAATGCAACTGCACAGGACTAATGGCTCCATTCCTTATGATCAGTAACACTTGATGAATTTACTCAAGTATGTTTTATTGTTTGTCACTTCTGAAAAAAATGCAGTGTGTAGTAATTTATGACAGCAGGTTGATATTCCCCATTATGGAAACTCTTTTTGACTTTAGGGCAAAACACTTCTATGTTATGACAGAAATGCATTGACACAGGTAACAAACAGAGAACGTATTGATGGCTATGTACTCGTTTCCAGCAAGATTTTCTGTAGTCTAATCAGTCAGTTTGATGTATTTTACTGGTCTTGTCTACTGGATTGTGTAGAACTTTACGTCTAGTTTGAGTGAACTACACCTGAGAATTACCTGAAATATCACTTATTACCAGCTTCTGTGATGGGACAAGTATCTGAGGTTTGATGTGAGTCAAAGGATTTTTGAACTGTCAAACAGCAGCTTTGATGAAAAGCAAGGGGAAGGATTAGAGTCCATGTCAATTTCTCATCAAGAGACGTACATGGGCCAGACAGTCAGGAGAGACTTTTTTTTGTAGACATTGTTCCAGTAGGACTCATAAGGGATGTCTTTAATAATTTTGACAAAAGAACCCTTCACAATTTGCTGTGGTAATATAATGGCTCTGAGTGCCATCTGACTTTGAGATCTGTACAATATGTCCTACATAATACCTAGTTTTAAGAAGTACAATGTCTGAAACATCTAAGTAGCAAAAGGGAGAACTTCGATAAGAGGGGAAAGAGAACGCTCCACAAGATTTCCTAGTACTGCTGAAAGCCAGCCATTGTCTGCTGGCTGCCAGCTGCCTTGGACAAAGCAAAATAATATGTTATGTCCCAGCTGTAGATCCTCAGGTTTCTGTGTGTCAACACTATGTGTTGTATCAGAAAAGATCCTTATTTCTGAGACTATAGGTAGGGAAGACAGAGACACACACCTTTATGAAAAAGGCAGGGACATCCTTATAAGACTTTTTGAAAGCAAAAAATGTAAGTTACTACTGATTCATTCCATCATTGTGGACAGCTGAAGAATCAATCTAATTTGCTTAAGTAGTATTTCTGTTCTGGTTTTTATCATTGATGGGGATGTTAAAGCTGTGGAAAAAAAAAAAAGAATAAAACCATACTCTTTCCAAAGCATATTATTAAAGCTTTATTGATGTGACATTGGGATGGCTTGTGAGGAGGGCCCTGCGTGTCCCATTGATCCAGAGAGCAAAGCCTTACCATATTATAACTCTTAGTAAGGGCTGCCTTAGAAAAGTCAACAGCTAGAGAGAAGATGAAAACAGACTGCTGGTTGACAAAACTAACAGCTGAGAAGCTGGAGAGCAACCCATTCCTGGAACGAACAACGCTATGATGTCTGCTTCTGCAAGCAGCACCGTAGTCCTGGTGGAACCTTGTTCAGGCTGGTTAAGCAGCGTTTGACAGTTCAGGAAATGTCTGTGCTCTGATATGATTCCATTGTTCCTTCACCCTGTCACTCATCAGTTTTCTTATTTTCATAAAACGTACAGAGCTTGAGCTAAAGTTTGCAAAAGGAAAAGCTTCTTATGCCTTCAGTGGGCTTCATGTGTCGCCTGTTGTGAACAGTATTTCATTATGAAGAATAAGGATCATTAAAGATAGGATTTATCATTTCTGGTTGTTCTAGTAAAGATAATTTCTAGTAAGCTTTTACTTTTATTCAGGGACATAATATTTTTTCTGGTTTTGGCTAAAGAGGATAACTAGAGCTCCTGTCTCTTTGCTGTGAACATATTGTAATCATGTAGACATGGAGATGAAACATTAATTTGTCTAAGCATTGTAAGAAGTGGTCACTTTTTTCATGGCAATGCTTTCCATTTTGTTTTTGCAAAATATAAGAGCAATTTTTTTTTTTTTTTCCTTAATGGCAAACATTTTGGAAAGCAGGAATATGACATTATGCTCTACTACTGAATGGCTTTCAGTTGTCATGCTTGGTGTGTTCTGTGCATCGTAGCAGTGAAAGACAAGAAAATATTGATATCTTCTGGTGTTACTACACCTGATCTTTAGTTTGGAAAATTTCTCAATAGCTTTAGAATCTCCTGCGGATTTATGCTAGACTGTAGTAGTAGAACTATCTAGGTCTGCGTTCTACAAAGATGAGGGTAAGAGTATCCTTTTCTAGTGTTGTTTTGAAGCAACTGTTGCTACTGATCAGCCTGAAATCAGGATGCAGAGTGGCCAAAAGACAGTAATTAAAGAATGTGATTCCGAATACTAGCCAAAAAAAAAAGTTAAACGTATTTATCCTGTAATGGCATTACCAGGCTGACCAGATAAAGTAAAATAAACAAAATATGTCATGTGCTTCACAGTACCACGTATTACTGCTGGGGGGAAATGAGCTTTGATGCAGAAAATCTTGCTGTGGTGTATCATTGCTTCCCTGTTCAAAACAAAAAAACAAAACCAAAAAAAAAAAAGAAAGAGAATAATTCAGGACCATATGGGAGTCTAATAAAACTGAGTGTCAACAATCCTCTCACATCCATTCCAGATGGTTTAGACTTTCCTTGGAACTGAATGTCTCATGTAAAATTAGCTCCCTGTTTATTCTCAGTTAATAACAGTTGCAAAGGTGAAGAGAAGATTAATATAGCAGAAAAGACATGAGAACAGCAAGATGTGTTTCTTGTAAAATAGTTAATATTGAAATATACAATTCCGGTGTATGAACAGAAGGATATGACTGAACATAAGCAGTTTGATTTACTACGTGTATTCAAACGTATGATGACACGCAAAGAAAAGGAACCTTTCCGAGTAAGAAAGGGCTTGTTTTGCTTTCAAAAGGAAGAAAAAAAATAATAATCCTGACTAAAAGGAAAAATCCTGTCTGAAATTGGGAACTCCGTGTGATTTCCCATATCTTTTCCAGTTCTTGATGTCAAATAAACCTTTGTCTTTCACTCTGAGGCCTTTATGAGCAGAGTTTGATACTCATGCAGTTTTTTTGGTCATAACTGCTAATAACTGAGATTTAGGATGAAATAATTGAACTTGACATAGCAGGCAATACTAGGTATTATGTACCAATAAAGAAATGAAAATTCATCTAACATTTCATCCTTACAGGCTAAAACGGTATCCTACATGTGTTTTTTCTGTGCTCTGTGCCTGTGGTAAATATTGCGGTCTAATGTTACCTTTTTTTTTTTCTTTTAAAACGAGTGTGACTTTTCCTTCAAAATCCATCTCAACACAATTTGAAGTATGTCCTACTGGTGGTGAGATCTATGGGTTTGAGTTTGCATAACTGATTTTACAACAATAAATCTTGCCTTGTCCATGAGCTAGTTGAACTTTTGCTGCACAGATTAAAAAAACCCACACACAACAACCAACAAAAAAACCCAATAAAAGTTCTTGATTTCACACTGTCATTCTCTTTATCCTATTCAAAAACTAGAGATTTTGTTTTCTCTGACAGAGCAGCAACTGTAAGTGGATGAGGTCCAGCATGGAATATTACCACATTGGAGCAAAGTAAAAACAGTCTTGCTCTGTTTTCTCTCTCTTCCCTCTCACAAATATTAGGCATCAAAATGTTTAAGACTTCATGTCAAACAACGTTACCTGTTTTGAGTTCTCTGTATCCATCTGGCTTGTTCTTCAATTATGTTTTTAAGGAAGAGTAAGAACCTAGCTTTTTTGAGTTTTTTTTTTTTTTTTTGGTTTGTTTGGGTTTTTTTTCATTTTGTGGTTCGGTGGGTTTTATTTGTTGTTGTTTTATTTGGGTGGGTTTTGTGGGTTTTTTTGGTCTTTATGTATTTATTTAAATGCTGCTGCCAACCTTATTTATTTACACAACTATAGATATCAAGTGAAAATTCCAAAGTTTGAAAGCTGCTGATGAATAAAAGACATGATCAATTATGGCTAAATATTGGAGTTAAAAATAGATTTAGGTTTTGCATGAATTAATAAGGCCTCCTTTAGTTCAGGTATAATTACAGTTTCACCAGTATCTTCTTCCAAAGGCTTAGAACTGCAGAATTGGTGCAAATAAGTGGAGAGTTGCAGTCAGCTTCAATTTTAGCTATGAAAATATCAAAAGAGACACATCACTGCTGTGAAGGAGAGGTCTACAGGAAGATGTATTTCCCTAATATGGATATTGTGACAAAATATTGCCACAAAGTTGAGTGAAAACGTAAGGCTTTTTTGGTTGAAATGGGAGCAATATGAAGCCTAGTTAGGCTTTTGTATTGCTTTTTACTTAAAAACTAAATACAGCCAACATGTCTTAGATAATCTGGTTTGACTGCCTGTTGTGATGCAAAAATCTTATTGCATCTTAAAAAACCTTTTTTGAGATTTTGTGGGTTTTTTTCCAGTGTTTTTGGTGCATAATTGAATGGGAAAGTTCTGTTTTCCAAAAAGAATTTTGGTGTGAGTGTCCTGACCAAGTATTCTGTGAAGCCTGATGGGGTTTTGCCATTGATTGGCATATGGGTAAATAAAAAGGGTACAACCTTTTATATACCTACACACACTTAATATAATCACCACCCTATAATAATCAGTCCTTTGATATTCTTTAGTAATACCCTAACAGTATAGTTGTCACAGACAGCTCTGTTGCTTATCAGCTGTATATCTTGTGTACAAGCATTAGTCTACACAAAAATAATTATTTTTGTGAGTCATTGTTCTAGGCCCAAAGATACTATGCCCACTTGGCAAAAACAGATTGCTATTAATACATGAAACCTGCTCTGAAAAATAATTCAAGCCAGTTTGCAATGATTTCTTTGTTCTTGTTGTTTGTCTTTAAAAGGTATTTAATTCTGAAGAGATATTGGATGGTGGGGATTTAAAATAGATCTGATGCAACTTGTTCCCTAATTAATTTTAGAAAGTCTTGATGTAGTTTCTTTTGTACAGTTAATTTTGAATGCACAATTGGCCCTACTTTACAGTCTAGATTTATTATCTGATATTGTTACTACTGAGGGATTATTAAATTGAATATTGTTTGGGAAGAGTATTTTCTAAGCATGACTCTTGATGGCTATATTTCATCCAAGTGATGCTCTGTCACCCTCTAGGGGGTAACAAATGGGTTCAAGTGTCCATCCAGTTTGTTCTCAATAGAAGCAATTCCTTTTGCTCAATAAATTCAGTGGTTTAGATCTAGCTGTCCCATTTTAGTCTTTGCTGCTGTTTGGGGTTTACAAAGCCAGTTTCTCTCTCTGCTACATGACTCTCTAAGAGCTGGAAGGAAGACACAAAAGTTCTGTTTGGTTAAACCAAACAAATAGGTCTGTGTCATCAGGACTAGAAAAGTCTGATTTATTTCTTGAGCTTTCTTTCATTTTTCTTTTGTTTTGAACTGTGAGCACCAAAGTTTGATCTATGTAAGAAGGCTCAATTGCATCTCCATTAGACGTGTTCTGATGCCTAATAAATTAAGAGGGTTGGTGGGTTGGTTTTTTCAGCTATAGCATTTCTCTCTTTTATCTTGCTGCACGTTTCAGAAAACTTGTAGGATTTGAAAATATTTTTAAAATTCTCTTCCCTTCCTCTTTAATTTTTTTTTAGTTCAAAAGTTTTTAGCACACAAATAAAAAGAATGCATGACAGCATAATCCTTATTTCTGGAGTAAATGGGATTAGCAATGTATGTGTCATTCTTTGATTTCCACACGTATTTATGCATATAGTAGGTAAAAGAATCTGTGTTTCTCCATTTCAGTGTCCTGCTAGGTTACATACAAAAGATATGATGCGTCAAATTTCTTTTAATAACGTAACAGAAACATTATTAGTAAGGGGAAGGCAGGTATTTCTCTTCATTAAACTTGTAAGTGCTTATTTTAAAGTAATCAAGAAACCATGTGCTTATAGTCTTGCATAGCTAATACATACCCATTTCTGCATTTTCTGTAACACCAAAGCTCAAAATTACACTAAAGGGTTAGAACGTATCTGTGGTCGTATGGTGATTTCAGAAATGGCTATTAAGTGGTGTTAATTAAATTCTTAGTTTTTCTAGATACATGTTTTAAATTTTAAACAGAGATCAATATACATGTCTGGCTACTACAGGAACCCGTAAAAATGTGTCACTGTGAATGTTAACCTGAAGTTAAATCTCCAAGAGTTGAAAAGGTTTAAATAATCTTTATTGTTTGTTTGATCCACTAGAAATGGATTTGCAGCTATGAGTCTTTTTCTCAAAGGGAGTTAAGAATCTGAACCCATTTAATGCACTAGTCTTAAATCTACGTTCAATCAAAACTAAAGAAAATTAACAAGGCTTTAATAGAAAGGCTTGGGGTTTATTCAGTTTTATTTTTTCTCTCAGCAGGCCATGTAAATGTAATTCAGTAGAGGGGGAAAAAAAGGCTTGGTGAACTATAATGAATTCCATTGGAAATGGACTTCATTCCAAAGGGCAATGAAACACCTTTTAAAATCTTCGGAGTATGTATATATTACTTATCAGATGTTCTTCCTGATGAATTCTATGGTTTCTTCCATTCAAAATGCATTATAATGACTCTGAATGTTTGGAGATGTCTACTTGTGAACCAGTAACTCCCTGATTTTAGGAATTGTCTGCTGCTAAATGAGAGGGCTAAGGAATGAGCTTGGGCACTAGACCTCTTGTTTGCCTGTGCTGTAGTACTGTTAGTCTGTCCCTTGGCTGTATTTTGGAGAGCTTCAACTAGCTGTCTCTGGGATGGCTGAATAGGGCAGTAGATAAATCTCCTCCAGAATCCAGGTATTGTTTTCTCTGTTATGCCAACAGGCTTTGCATCTTTCACGTGATCTTGTATTTATCTCAAAGCATGCATGAAAACCTTTAGTTTAGTATAGTTTTATGCATAAAAACGTACTGCTTTGGAAGGCTCTAGTACAGCATTTATGTTATTTCAGACATTCATAAGTGGAAAAAAGAGATCAAGGACTAAATGCTGTGTCCTGTGTCGCCTAAGTCCCTGCTCTGGAAAGTTTCTCCCTTGATAAGCTGTTGTAGCTGTATTTTGTTATGTTGCTGCAAAATGGATGGATAAGTAAATTAAAGCTTTCAGAATTCTATAGAAAAATAATTTGTTAGTGTCATGAAATAGCACAATGAAACTGCAAATAGGAAGTAGTTATAAAATAGTAAAATAGGTATTGCAATAGAATGATCACTGCAAAAAAATAGAAAATGTTTATACTTGGTGCACAAAGCCAGACTGTGGCACAAAGTGCAGCCTTAATATTTCAGAATTAAATTACTATTAAAACTAATAATGGCAATGCTTTGCAAATGAGGTAAAGCATAAAATATCTCATATGACAGGCTGTCGGAAGACTGTTACTTTAGGTTTTATGTTGTACGTATGTACTGCTGCTTATTGCTAACCAGTTAGAAGAACATGATGTCTTTGCTGTTAATTTTAAAATATGTTTAGAATTAATTTTTCCTTGGTCTCAGGAGCAATTCTAACACTTAATGTTCTAAATCCCACTGACTTTACATGACATTTCATTAGACTGGCTCAGAATACTGAATTGAACCCCTGTAAACCACACATTGTAAGTTCTAATAAGTCTTGGTGAATAAATGTCACACTTCAGTTTATTTTTTAACTTTTCAAAGTATGGACTAAGATATAAATAGTCATTGACTTGTGAAGGCTCCACTGCAGTAATATTCATTAAGGGTTTTTACTGTGATCCAAGTCTAGTCTGTGGTATTTTGTTTGAAAGACTGTGGTGTCACAAAACCACCATGCTAATTAATCAGCCTCTTCAGAAGCCAAATGCTGCAGCAGCGTCTTGGATTGGTTTTGTCTCCTATTGCTCCTATTCATGCTCTGTCCCTGCTCTCTATTCTACAGAGAACTCCTTGGATTCCTAGAGGACAATTGGGAATTTAATCATTTAATAAAAAAAATAATGTGGAAACGAATTCATATTAGCAGACTTTAAACAGAAAATTCAGTAAATTTGGTTTGAAATTTAAGTAGATCCAATATTATGCCTTTAGCTGCTCACAGATTGATGATCTGTAGCTTGATAGCTTTAAAGAACTGGCAAACTTGGGCTTTCACTAGGTTATAAAGCTGGGAGACTATACCTGCACATCAATACTGCATCATTGCCCTCTCTTTCACAAAATATTGTGGGTTGGTATGTTTTTTATTTATCTTATTTTTCTTACAATTACCCAACCTTAGATTCTATTGTTAGTGGTAGTAGATAAATTGCAGTCTTGGCCTTTTTAAACTCAAGCTCTTCACAGGGCTTTTGAGGAGGAGCAGTTTCCAAAGAGCAGAGAGTGCCCAGGAGAGAATGCTCACTAAGGAGTGTATCTTCTTTGTGTAGTCCGCATAAACTTCCTCATCCTGCAAGTCACAAGCCTCTCTATCTCATGCATGCCAATGTTTTGTACTAGCGTGCTGTACGAAAACCTTTTACCCTTCTAAGAGGTAGTTCTCCGAAACAATTCATCCTTTGTTGGGTCGTGATACAGTTCCCATGAAACTTTTCAGAAATGATTGATGATAAATGACTCAAATTTTAGAGAATTTCCCAGGCTTTTGTATTTGTTAGGTGACATTCTTCTGGTATAGCAAAGAGCTCTAGTGTGTAGCTGGAACTGAAAATGGTGAGTTGTCATTTCTTGGTATAATTTTAAGTAGCTGTTAAAAAACAAATCAAATAAAAAAATTCCTTGATGTTCATGCACTTTTTATTTTGAAGCAGGATACTTGCCAGCAACAAAGGAAAATGCATGATACAGAGACAATAATTTACGGGTAAACTACTTAATAACAATAAGCAAGCAAAAATAAACCATAGATGGTACAAGCTGTCTGTATCCCTCTTAAGGTGTTCTCCTTGCATCTTTACAGAAACACAGAATAGCAGGGGTTGGAAGTGACATCTGGAGATCATCTAGTCCAACCTCTCTGCCAAAACAGGTTCACCTAAAGTGGATTGCACAGGAACTCATCCAGGCGGGTTTGGAATATCTCCAGAGAAGGAGACTCCACAACCTCTCTGGGCAGCCTGTTCCACTGCTCTGGCACCCTCAAAGTAAAGAAGTTTTTCCTCATGTTGAGATGGAATTTCCTGTGTTCCAGTTTGTGCGTGTTTCCCCTTGTCCTGTCACCGGGCACCCCTGAAAAGAGTCTGGCGTCATCCTCTTGACACCCCCCCTTTAGATATTGATAAGCATTGATAAGATCCCTTCACAATCTTCTCTTCTCCAGACTCAACAGACCCAGGTCTCTCGGCTTTTCCTCATAAGAGAGACAGATAATCCAGTCCCCTGATCATCTTTGTAGCCCTCCGCTGGACTCTCTCCAGTAGTTTCCTGTCTTTCTTGAACTGGGGAGCCCAAAACTGGACGTAGTACTCCAGATGTGGCCTCACCAGGGCAGAGCAGAGGAGGAGGATGAGCTCCTTCAGCCTGCTGGCCATGCTCTCTTTTAATGCACCCCAGGAGACCATCGGCCTTCTTGGCCACAAGGGCACATCTTGATGATGTGTGGAGTCCCAACATTGATGACTACTCTTCCCTCTACTTTCTTAGGCAGGGTGTCACAACACAATAGTGTCCCTAGTTCTGACAACGAGGTGTTATTCCTGGCGGTGTTGTCATCATCTTCACCTGTAGGTTCCCTGAATACACTTGCAATAACAGTTGGCTTACCTTCTCATTTTGATTTAGTCTGCAACTTCCTGCTCTCCCTGAGTTTTATTGTACATTCTAACCAAAGTATTGCCATATATTTATTACATCTTTCCTGCTCAGCTAACTTTTGGTTAAATTGTTAGATCATATGATTTACATAGTGTTAGAAAAATATTTACTGTATACCTAATCTTGTTTACTCACACCATGCATACATCCTCATAGGTGCAGGCTCTGGCCATATATCCTGGCATCTAGGCAAAGGTGTTTTAACTGGATTATGGTCTCAGTGTTAGAGAGTTTTGACCAAAGATTGTCATTGGAGTGAAGGGGCCCTCAGACAATTAGATCCTGAACTACACTGCAGATTGTTTTTTACTGTAACATTTCTCTGGGGCATGAGTTTAGCAAGTCAGCTCTGTTTTGAAGGCTTAATTGATATAACATGCTTTGAGATCCTAAGATAAAGTAATATAATGGATTGATAACATTTCTATAGTATAATTTTATATTCTTTGCATTATTCTTTGTGGAAGAAGGAAGACAAGACCAATAAATATAGTTTCATTTATATTTATACATCTGAGCTGGTGAAATTTCATTTGAAAACATTTCGCTTCACATCAAACAGAAAAAGACCCATTTGCAGCTGCTTTAGCATTCATTCAGTAGCTGGATCTAATCCTTTTGCAAAATTTAATTATGTGCTTTCTGAAATGAAAGTAAGTGGCAATTTTCTTAATACAGTTAGCACCATACTTAATATTATAATAATACTGATTTATACTCTTCTCATGTCTCTCTTGAACTATTGTTTAACACTGAAAAATATCTTCTAACATTTGCTGGAATGAAAGAAGGTGAATATAAATACAAATATGCATATAGGTGTTAGAAGGTTTCTGAATATAGCTATTTTGATCTATAATTACTTGCCAAGAATCTTTCAGTGGCTGCTAAATGGAGAATGAAATTCAACTTCATCTACATATCATTACAAGGTAAGGGTAAGTTTATAAAGCACTGAGTGAGATGCTAATCAGCTCTTCTAAAACTAAAGAGGAATTAAGTGGTTGAAATCTGATGGAAGGTATTTTCAACTCTAATCAGGCAGTTTAATGGAGGTGTGCACATTGTGCCAAATATATCTTTTTTTGCAGCGAAGTTGACTGGTCTTGGTTTTGATCCGCAATTATTTAACAAATAAAGAGTTACTATGAAGATCTGCTTAGTTCTTGGACTGATAAGTTCCTAACTACTGTAGAAGTGTGATGAGGCTGCATGAAGTATTGGGACCTGCATTACTCACTGAAGGATCAATACACAAAAATCCACTAAAGACTAATGTTTCATCAGAGATGCCTGTTCTGCTGTGGACTATGGAAGAATGCCATAGAGTCACTAAATTAAATTAACCAAGCAACAAGGTAAAATAATCTAAAAATGTCATATTAAGAGAAAGTGAGTTAGTATCAATGCATCAAATTAATTAGGTTAAACTGAATTACACTTCAAATACCAACAGAGTCTTACAATTTCTCAGAAATCATTTTGAAACTTACTAAGCAGTGTTCTATCAATCTGGATGCTAAATGATACATACAAATTCCACTCAAGTAGACTGGAAGAACACTTTAGTAAAGGGGGGTATTTGAAAATAATGTTCTAGTGCCAGTACTAATTGGAGTAATGCCAATAAATTCTGTCCTCTCTGCTAGTGCTTAGTTTTCTCTCCACCTCTACACTTTCAAGCACTCTAGAATGACTCCACCTTCTCCTAAAGCAGTGTTTAATAACTGAACAAGACCATAGGAGTTTATTGGCTTTTAGCTTTTTTATATTAACAGGGACTTCAGTGATACATAAGCTGTTCTTGTTGCATGAACCAATTTTCTGTGTGTGCCATCTGCTGGACCCTGCTCAGAGTGCAGTGTTAACTTTTAGATCTTTTCAATTATATTTGTACCTAAATAAAGTTAGCTGCACCTAAAGAGATGATAGCAAAAAAATGAACAGCATAACATCATCTCACTTTATGACAGCAGCAGAGTTTATTGAATGACTGCATTTCACAATATATAATTCTAAAAAAGACAGTTCTGGATGTTTTTGTCTTCTATGCATTGATGCATTTGAATGGAGTGATTGCTACCGTAGTGTAGATCTGTGGAACCAGGTGCTTTTCTGCATTGTAAAACTAAAGGTTTGTGTTTGAAAACATAGGAGTTACAACAGTATGTAAAACTAGCACTTTTATAAATAGATATCATAAAGTTTAAGGGTTACAATAATTGTAGATATATAATGTTGTTTTGAGCCCTAACAGTCTTAACCTCTCAAGTCCTGGGTAACTGCCACTTTAAAATGGGTATGTCAGCAGCAAATTCCACTCTTGGATTAGAGAAGGATTTATTTCACTGCAGATCAGAGCAGATTTGGCTCAACATATTAACTGTTTTTCTCTATCCAAGTCAGACATTCCTTTCTGCTCTAAACTTTCAATGGGCATTTTCTTTTAAAGTTAAGAATTTAATTTAATGGGATATTAACTGAGGCTATAACACTGGATTGTATTGGAGAATGCAGAAAGTGAACAATCTAATAAAACTGACAAGTGTTTATTAATGTTTAAAAATTACTAATAGAGCTTGTAAAATTCCATGATAAATGTTTTCACTGGGAGTATCTTGTGATCAGGTTACTGTCTGAAAAATCTATCCATTTGCATCCATGTTAGAGTTCTGATTTTTTTTAATGTTTTTTTTTTTTTTTACTGAGCCATTTCCTACCTTCCAGTTTTCCGTCATTTAGCTACCTCTTCCTCCTCCTTTTAAAGTTTTGATAAAGTGCATTGCTAGATGAGCAGTCTTGTGTGAACTTAAATTACTTAATCTATTTCTGCTTTCTTACTGTTACTAAAAATCTTTGCAATAGTATATCCTCCGAAATCAGGGGAAATCTGAGTTTAGAACATCCCAGATTTCATCCTTGTATCTAATACTTTTAACAAGCAGTTCATGCATGCATACATTTAAATGCTTTTTAGATTGGGAAAACACAATGAAACATGATTTAAAACTCGTTTTTGAGCATATGACTTTTATTTCATGATTATTTTATTTTATAACAACATCCACATTTATGTGCTGTGAGCAGCCGGTAATCACAGTGATGTATAAAACATAGTCTTCAAGTTTGGTCTATGTTGATGTATTGAACATTAATGGAATAGCCACTTGACCGTAGACTTGATGTGGTTTTAAGTCACTTAAATTTTTACAGTACCTGGTAATAAAACACCATTTAAAATCAGAGCTCTGTTTTGTACAATGGCATATATACGTTGAAAAGATTTAAACTGTTTATATCCACATGGCAAGCTTTGAAACACTGCTTCACCAACTGCAGTTCTCAAACATATGTAAGTATATGGGAAAGGGAAATGGATCTTACCGTGGAAATATTCATGCAAATAGACCACTGCATAACAGCCATAATAAAGATATGGAGAATGGGGCTCAGATTAGCTAACAGCTGAGATTAATTAACAGGTGTGTTGTCCACATTTGGATGAAATTAAGTACTGTAGAAATTTGAGGACCAGAAACACTGCGTGCAAAGCATATCAGAAAGAAGATACTTAAAATACAAAGGGAAATAGTTCTGCAGGCTTGCTTACAAAAAGTAAAAAACGAACCTGCTTTATTTCTTCCATAGAATAATTATGGTAATCATGTTTCTGAAATTCCAGTCTACAAATTCAACAATCTATAATACATTAAAAAAATCAGAACAGCATGCATTTTCCATATATCTACATGATTTTATATAATTGTTTCAAAATTTGAATGATAGAAGTAATTTATTAATTCCAACCTTGTGAAAAATTTTACTTGGGGAGAGACCTATAATTATGAGATGGAAAATCAGAGAGTAACTTATCACTATAAGAAATGTTTTTTGTGTGTGAAATAAGCGAAGATGCGTACTGCGTATGAAATAGTAGTTTATTCCCAAGAAAAAAGACCCTTCCGTGGATTTCTTTATGAAGCTCTCCCTCAAATGGGAAACGTGTGTCCACTGAAGTACCCTTTTTGGTATTTTACAATACAGAATGAGTAAGAATGGGATTTAATAAGTTTTTGTGTTTTTTTTTTTGTTTGTTTGGTTTGTTGTTGTTTTATTCTCCCAACAGCTCTAGCAATTTCCTAGTTTAAAGGCTACTGAGAATGTAGAAATAGAGGTTACATTAGATATTGCAAAGGTTCATACCACTGTGTTGCTTCGTGACATAATAGAAGTCCTATATTTCTATACATCTTTAAATCCCCAATTTTGTCTGTGTTTACGGGTGGTATGGGATTGCCCTTTACTATTGTCATTTTTGGGTACCATGCAAGTGCTATGGAGGAAGCTTTAAAAGCATCCTAGCTACAATAAATTATTCTGCTTTCAAGTTTGATTATTTTTTTTTAATTACTCTAGAAAATTTACATGCTGTTTTGAGAAAACACCTCAATGTGCAGCTCCTCTTCTTTGTCAGCAGCCCCAGCCTGACCTAACTCATTACCCTTGGCTGGAACAGATATTTATTTGTTTGGTTTATGAAATTTTTTCATGCTACTGGATAGATCTTCCTCTGCTGAACCTGCACCTGGGAGCAGTGGTCTGAGAGAACAGATTAGTTAATCTAATTAATTGTAATTAGATTTTTGGAGTAAGGCCATACACAATACATAAACAATTTTTTTTTCCTTTTTACAGTTTAAGTGATTTGGAAGGAAAAGGTTAATATAAAGCCTATTGTACATTGGTTGGTTGGCTTTATCAAGGCACTTTATCCAGAAAACTCCTTTCTTTGGGTTACACAGTATGAAAACTCAAGCTTACTGAACATGGGAACTCTCTGTCAAGGAATGTGATCATTAAGCCAGGAGGGTCTTTTTCTTCTTGACCAAACCAATAACTCATCATTAGGCTCATAAAGATATCAATGAATGTCAAGATTCTACAGATTTCAAGATAGGTCCATTTTCAACAAGAAATTTTGGGTAGTTATGTGTCTTTCCTGTTAAGGACTAAGTATAAAACTAAGCCTAATTTATATTTAATATAAAAATATGCGTATGCAGAAAACCCTTTAAAAATGTTTTCTAGAAATCTGATTGTTACTTCAGAACTTCTCTTCTTTGTCACTACAGAACTCTGAGCATTTACCCAACGAGACTGCCATCTTACCTTGAGTAGATGAGTGAAGCCCATTTTACCTTTAAAAAAAAAAGTCTACCTCTTGAGCCAGTGTTTCTCTTCTTATGCTACTGGCTCTCTTTAAATGAGCGGGTGTGA
Organism: Limosa lapponica baueri; assembly: GCA_002844005.1. Lineage (NCBI taxonomy): Eukaryota > Metazoa > Chordata > Aves > Charadriiformes > Scolopacidae > Limosa > Limosa lapponica. Next base: position 832,466 of record KZ505660.1, read on the forward strand.
AGCAGGATGCTTGAGAGCAGGATGCAGCCTGGTGCTCTTTCTGGAGAAGCCATAAGAGCGATGTGGTTAATTTGAGAGGGACTTTCTCCCCTGCTGTGGTGTGGGAACATGGGCAACGATGCCAAATCTTACTCTCTGAAGTAGAATTGAGCAATTGAAACAGGATTTGATACTGCTTAGGCAGCTTAGAGAGAATTTGAACTGCTTCACCAAACTGCAGTGAGGTGGGCAATTTCTCCAGTTACCCAGATGAGGTGGAGCTGTGACCATTTTTCCCTCTGCCCTGTGTAATACTAGCGGTAATGTTTTATATTCATTACCTTTTTCTCAGCTGATCATTGCTAGGATGTTTACAGATCCTCTGTAGCAGGACACTGGGTTTCAAGGCCATAGAATAGTTACCTCAGTTGTCATATTACCTAGTGCTCTGCAAGTTACTACCCTCAGTGAAATCTATCTGACACTGTAAGTCTTTGGTATCTGTTTAATATGAAAGTAAAATATGGTAGAGAAAAATATTTGAATGACTTCTTGTACAAACATTTTTTTATAACTTGTGTATGTCCTAAATATTTTTGATTGTTTCATAGTCTTAAAATCAACTTTAATATTATTCAGTCAGATGTTTTCAAACCCAGATAATTGGAGCTTTTGCAGTAGTTAAATACTGGTAGGTCCAACTTCAGGAGGTCTAACTTCAGGAGGTGGGGGCAAGGGGGGAATAGTTCTGGAATCGAATACACATCAGGAATGTTTTTTTGTTGACCCCCAAACCTCTGAACTTGCGTTGTTTGAAAAGCAAGGCATAACTTTGTCTGATGGTTTTATAAAGTAGTCAGGAATCCTGCATATAGTGTGGCATCACCTAACAACTATTTTGTAGTTTTAGTCTTACTTTATTACACTGAAGCTGTGGCCAGAGTTCTGCTCTGCAGGCAGAACAAGTTGTCTTCTGAAGCTGTAGTGATTTAGGGGCCAAAAATTGTTTTACTCTAGAACTTTACCTAGGAACGATGGGGATTTCTTAGTGGCTGTGGCTGAGAAAGCCCTGTAACTTTAGTGCTGCTGCTGATCCATTTTAGTCATCCTGATTTTTGTTTGTGTTTCTTCTTGGTGTGAAAACCATCTCTAGCAGAGGCTGCCTTTCTATTGGGTGCATGGATAAGTCATTGTTTTTCTGGATGTTGTTAAGGCCTCTTCCCTTCATTGTGTGTACTCTGCATCGTCTCAGAAGAGTCACCAGAATTGCTTTCATCATTACCATGGCAATAAACTTTCCTACACAGCCCCGAGGGCCGAATCCAAATGGTTGGAAGTAGCGTGAAGGAACCTGCACAGAATAATATGAAGAATAAACTTTAAGACAATTTTTTTTTTCATAAAAGTAGCCAAAATTTTGATGAAAATTGGTAGTAAATATATTCTGAAAAACTTGTGGAAAGAATCTTTTAGGAGCACTTACTTTCCTTTATACTGAACAGCTCTCCCACCCAAATCAGGCCAAAATACAGAGATGCCTACAGAAGGTATGCCATTTTAAATGCTAACGTAGCAGGGAATGTCAAGTTAAGTGACTGAATTCTGCCTGTGTGTTTCAGTCTGTTCATCCTGTGAACTACAGGAGTTTTACCACAAGCTGTGAAACAGAGTGAAGCTTTTGCTCTTCAATATATGTTAAAGTTCATTAAAAACTTTTTCAGAAAATGTTCATTACAAAGCTCATAAACGTCTGAGATACAAGCTGATGCCCTGTCTAAAGATAATCATAAAGCCATACACCTACTACAATTGCCATTAAAAAGCTAGTGTTCCTGAGAATTAATTTGTCATAAAATGTAGCATTGAAAATGTTATTTGGTATCTAATAGAGAGAGAACACTTATACAGTGATTGTCTCCTGTCCTATCAACTAAAATGTCAAATGCAGGATTCCCAGGAGTGCTGAAGAATGCACAGCCAGTTTCTGCTACTTTTATTGACATTGAATAGATCAGTTATCCAAAACAGTCCCAACAGCAAGGATAGTACTGCTAATGAGGTACAAAGATACTTGTTATCAGTAAGAAAAAGCAAGTCTAGCTATAAATAAATATTTTTTCTTCATCTCTGTAGCTTTCTTTTAAAAAATAAAGATATTAGCTGTATTCTGACTTTCTGTTTAACCCAAGAATAGAGTAGAAAAGGCTGCTTTATATTAAATTATCTGTGGAAACTTATGTGTGCAGCCACTAACAACTCTAAAGAAAAAAGTTTTGCCAGGTAGTAAAATTATTTTCTAACTTTTTGAGCTAGACAAAATGAGAACTATAACAGCTGTAGAAAAAGTTAACCCTTTTGCTTCAACACCATTCAACCTTAATATTTGACAAGCCACTAGAAAATGTAAGAAAGCTTGCATACCAGGAAAATGTGTGCACCTATGATAGCAAGGCTAATATTCTGCAGTTGAGATTCCTTTCATAGAACTAAGTTGATTATGCTCTCTGCTCTTGCTTGATTATTTATTCCAGAGATCTTTCTAATTCCCTCATGGAAGTGCTAACCAAACCTTAGTATTTTATATTTTGTGCGCTCTGTCACATGGGTAGCAGTATTTTCCACTTCCATCTGTGCTGGTTAACAGTCAAAAATGAGTGAAACAAGCCATAGAATAGATCTGTTTTCTTTCAATACAGTTTTCATCTCTGAAGATGATTCTTGCTGAACAAATACAGTTTTGCTGAACTATATTTGTAATGAGTAACCAGAAAAGCAGAGGTGTAAATAATCTGAAGGATGATTTTCCACATAGGGGATTACAAGCAGGAAAAAAGTTCACATATTGCTTTTGATACAGGACTCGCTAATGTCAACTAAAGAAAATTCTTGCTGTTATGGGAGTTATATTCTAACTTAAACGGAAATGCGGTGCTGAACTGGGCCTGAATTACTCAACATTTGCAGTACTTAGTTGGCTAAAAATTCGGATTTCCATTTTGGTCTAGAATAGATGTTTACTTTTATTTAGGAATTCAAAAAAAAAAAGAAGAATAAAATAGGTGGTAGATTCACAGTCTGTCCGGAACTACTATACTGCTTCACCTATCCAGAGAATCCTCACGCGGCCTCAGCTGTGTTGTACTGCTTGCACAGCTCCAGCTCTCTGGAGACTCTGTTTTGTCCAATGTCAGAGGATGTAATGGGAACCATGAGTGTCGTTGACAAATTTAACTAGAAATTTTTAATTGGAATTAAGATGTCTGGAAAAACTTTGTATTCAATGTCATAATTATTTTTAAGAGGCACTTTGACAGGAAAATATCTGCCTAGCTTTAATAATAATAACAACAGTAATAAGCAGGGTGTATAGCTAACTAGGCACATCAAAGGAAAAACAGTCTAATGGTCACAAAGTTCTTGATCGAAATAAGAGAAAGGTACATTGTCAATAAATTATAACCAATTTCATGTAAGAAATAAGATAGAAAACTTACATTTTTCTCAAAGTTTTCAAGAGAGAACTCATTTGGCTTTGGGAAGAATTCAAGTTTATGCATCCGTCCAATATTGAGAATAATGTTTGTCCCCTTTTTCACAGGATAGCCATCAATTACATCATCTTGTAAAGCTTTTCGCATGATCAAGTCCACAACTGGCTGGTATCTCATGCTCTCATAAATAAAGTTCTCCACGATTTTTAAGTTTGGCATGTCATCACTCTGTATGTCTCTGTCACCTTGAGGAATAAAACAGATAGTAAAGAAGCTGGTTATGAATTGAATAGCTTCATTGTACAAATACCAAAACATTTTTGGAAGACTCTCAGTTCCTGAAATGGCAGGAAGGATCCAACAGCTTCTAAAGAGTTTTATGTAACCATACATACTTGGGAAATCTGGTATATTTTTCATCAGCATAAACCCGAGTTTATTAATTTATGATACTCGCACCTTCTGAATACATTATGAGTCTTTGTTCTGCTTTCTTGTTAATGACAAAACTCCTTCCTTGACTTTTGTATCACTGAGGGCAACAAGACACAGCAAATAAATCTTTGCTGAAGAGCTGACAGCAAAGGGAACCTGGGAGTAGTCTGCAGATGGGAGATAACTTTGTGGGGACCTTAAATTTTCACCATGTGATTGGGTTTGGCTGGATGTACAGCTAGGTCCTACTGTGGCCTGACTATTTTGGAAGTTACCATGAGTAACTTCCTCCCAGCTTGATTCCGTCAGCAGCGGTATCAGCGTTGCCAGTGGGAGCCTTACTTCAACTTTCAAGCCACGAGCAGTTTGAGAACTACAGGCTCACCACTGCACTGGCAGGTTTTCAAGATAAAAGGCAGCTTTGTTACCCCAGTTGGTCATTTGCTTAAGGAAAAGTCAACAATATTCTACTGTCTTAGAAATCAAGGTTATGAGAAAGAAATAGGCAAGATGAAAAAGTGAGTGGTCAACTCTCATGAGGACAATAACATAAGGTTAATTGAAAGTACCTTAGAAAAAGAGTAAAAGACTTGTTATACACTTTCCAGTGTTTAACTCACCAGAAGAAATATTGAAAGAGAGTGGATGAAAATAGTTTCTATATTAGTTCAGTATCAGGTTTTGAATGAAGTCTAGAGAAACAGAAAAATACAAATTTGGAATATCTTGATTGTATTTTGAGTAGTTAGTAATTAAAGAGGAGACCAGTTTGATATCAAAATGGACAACAGCAGAATATAATTTTAATTTTCTCTAATCTTTCCCTTCTGCAGTCATAGTGAAACTTAGAGAGGTTCCATATATACACAGAGAAATATTGGTGATTAGAAGTATTTGAAATGAGTGTCCCCGTTGCTATTTCAAGGTAAATGGAAAATAATTTCAATGGAACTTATGAGGTGAGTGCTGATTTGCACTACTATTGCTGAGGAGTGACTATAGTGCATTCTTTCTAATAGATTGTCAATTCTGATTATTCCTATTTATCTTACAGATTGCTCATCTTTCATTTGATCTTGAATAAAATCTTCTTGATATAATGGTAGTTCACATATTTTACAGCAAATGCTTCTGTTAGAAGAAAACACTTAGAATTTTCAGCCTTTGAAGAATTGAAATAAGATCACTGCTGAGGCAAAATTATATTCCCACATCACTGAGTTTGCAGCTCCTGCTTACCCATAACAGTTTCAATTTCTCTCATCATCTCCTCTTCCACTGTGGGGTGCTCTGCAATCAGTATTAGCATGAAGAAGAGAGTCACAGACAGAGTATCAGGAGCAGCAATCATCATCTCCAGCACACACTGGTTCACGTTCTCAGCAGTCAGATCCCCTCTGTTCTGAAAAAATTGGAAATTTTGGGGAAAATGTTGATTGATGACCTCTGATGCCAAACAAAGGTCCTATAGCAGTAGAATGGGAAGGACTTAGAATATCTGCTCTAAACAAAAGTAAAAATCTTGACAGTCTTTCAATCTCATCTCATTTATTTTTTGTCTTTCAGAGGAAAACAAAAAACTCATGTTTTGATGGGTGTGTATTATCTTTCTTTTATTGTCCAGAGGAGGCCACAAAGATGATCAGAGGGCTGGAGCACCTCTGCTTGAGAGTGTTGGGGCGGTTCAGTCTGGAGAAGAGAAGGATCTGGGGAGACCTTACAGCCCCTTCCAGTACCTAAAGGGGCTACAGGAGAGATGGGGAGGGACTCTTTATCAGGGAGTGTTGTGATAGAACAAGGGGTAACAGTTTTAAACTGAAAGAGGGGAGATTTATGTTAGATATTAGGAAGAAATTCTTTACTGTGAGGGTGGTGAGACCCTGGCACAGGTTTCTCATGGAAGTTGTGGATGCCCTGTTCCTGGAGTTGTTCAAAGCTAGGCTGGATGTGTCTTTGAGCAGCCTGGTCTAGTGGAAGGTGTCCCTGCCCATGGCAGGGGGGTTGGAACTTGATGGTCTTTAGAGTCCCTTCCAACTCTAACCATGTATGGTTCTATGATTCTGTCTTTCAGAAAAGCAAGAGTTTGTTCTTAGCTCAGATTCTTATTGATTTATTGCCTTTTCTCACAGAGTTTGTGAGCTGTCAGAGGTTATGCAAGATAGGATTTTCATAGCATTTGAAGCCTTTGCAAGCAAAAGGCAATACATCAAGATAAAATACAGGGATTAGGGAAAGACTGGAGGACATTCAAGGATAGATGCAAGAGATGTAAAGATGTTGTTTAAACCGGGAAAAAAATCAGACAACCACCTGTTCCAGAAAATGCAACTATTCAATGTTCGAATTGCTGTCAGGGACTCTTCAGAACTAACTACTTTGTATCCCTTTATGATGACATGACGTTCAAATAGATACATGAAATTAAAGTTGCAAAGCCTGTGGTGTTAGTGATGGGGAAAATGTCAGAAAAGTCAAAGTTAACCATATTTTGAGTACATTGCCAATACCTGTGCAAAAATCAACTGGGATGCAAAATCCATGTGGTCATCCAACTTTTCAACAGTGGAAAGCTTTTGTCGTTTTTGTTCTATTAAGATTTCCATTGCTCCTTTCAGATCCTTGCTGAAAACAGGTGAAATCCAACATATTGACTTCTAGTATACACTAGCATATTATTAGAAACATAGAGTTTATACCAATAAAAACATCTGAAAATGGCAGAAATTAAGTTTTCCTAAGAGTGGTTATATGGTTCTCTACAAAAGTATTAATACTAAGGAAAAGGTGTATTTTCTTATTATTTCTGATCAACGAATTGCTTGTTAGTTTGGACTGAAATCTAATTTTTTTTTATAGGAGAGACTGAAAAGGATGTGTATCCTATTAATGAGTAAAGTTTTTAAAGATTTATTAACACTTCCAAATAATTTGTTTATTTCCTTCTGTTTTATACTGTATTTTAACAGTGAATAAAATGAGCTTTGAGAACGTGAGGGACAATTCTTAGAAAAATGTAGATAAGTGTTAGAAAAACTGTACTGTCTTGAAGGTAGAGTTGGTCTAAATTTTTCATATTTAAATCGTCAGTAATACTGTGTCAACAGTTCATATTTCTGTGGTGGAAAAAAGCAAAGTACAACAGTTTTTATAATTTTATTTGGGATTTTCAATTATCTATAGATTTGAAGGCAATTCTTTTTAAAAGGTATTTTGAAAAGTTTTTGAATGAAATTCTCAGGCTTTCTATTGGTGTTTGTTATTGTTGGAGTAGAAAATTTGACTGGGTTTTGTAGGGGTAAATGCATTTAAAATTTCAAACTTGGTACAGTTCTTATTATTTATAACATTTTTTTGTGTATTAGAAATAGCAAATGGTCCTTTTTGCCAGCTTTATCAGAAGTCATCATATCCTGTGGTGGTTCTTTGCATTGCTTTAAGTCCATCAATCTTTATAATTTTTTTGCAGTAGAAATTTATGAATAAGTCTATTTTAATGGGATTGCTTTTGAAACATCATTTGCCTGCAGGGTAAAGTAATAACTGGGCCACCACAGTTATCTATTATTAGAATCACAGGATAAAGCACTGATGGGTGCCATAATAAAACTGGCAAGCAAATGTTAGAGAAGGTATATCTTGTGTCTAGTTCATAAGAGTTGTCAATTACTTTAGATGAACCTCCATCTTTCCCTTAAAGCCTTTATGTTATATTGCACTATCAAAACAATTTATTACACATGCTTCATAAGTAGTAGTTTCTTTCACTCAATGGAATCCAGATCCAAAATGAACAAACTGATTGCTAGTAGTTTTTACAGCCAGCCCTCTTTTGGCAAAAGACAGCAAATGAGGTTGTAAAAAAAGAAGAGGCATTTTGTGTTTTTGCAGAGGAAGATGGCAAAACATATTTGTTCCTTATTTTGGGATAAAAAAGCCTTGAAATGGATTATCATGCTGAGCACCAAGTTTTGACTCAAAAATGCATGTTGGAGGCACCAATAAATAGAATTGTATCAAGGGTTACCTCTTCTGGGACAGTGCTGTGAATGTAGACGGGTTTTCTTGTTTTGATGAACTGTAGCCTACTTTGACTGTCCTCAACTAGAGAGCAAGTGTAATTTCACCCCATATGGTGGCTTTTCCTTGCCTGTTTGAACTGAACCAGTGATTTCAATTTAGTTTCACATGTGAGCTGGCAATAACTAATACTTTGGTGAGTAAACTAAGACTGAATAGACAAGTGCCCCAGATCAGCCACTTGTAGCATCAGTGGCAAATCTTGTTCTGTTGCTATCTTGGGTCTGCAGGTAGAGGACTTCAGCCAGCCACCTTTGTGAGTTTCACAGTTTATTTTCTAAAAGGCAGAGGAAAATATCAAGGAAGATCTCTTTCTTAGAAAGAATCTTATGCAAATGATTTGTAACACTATTAATACTTACACTGCCTCTTCATATTTCTTGCACAGCCAAGAAATCTTAAAAAAGATGTCGGGCTTTAATAAAAGTGCTTGCCAAGCATCAAAGTAGTTCTGAATCTTTAGTACAATGGCACTTTCTGAAAATAAACATTAACAAAAAACATTATAAAATCTAAACCTCAATAGTCAAATAACACAAATGCTTCAGAAAAATTAATAATAAGGCCCTGTTCTCTTCTCTAAGTTCATAGGAATTTGATAAAGAATTGGTTTTAATATGTGGTAGACAGCATTAGAAAACATTCATAGCAGACTGTAGAAAAGGTATAGATCTTTGTAAAAACTCCTGGTAGCTAGCAAAAACGAGATAGTGATGTGTCAACCGGAGTCAGATAGTCTCCCACAGGAGAGCGGAAGCAGAACTCTGGCAGCATATTGAAATGGGATAATTTATACATCATGATAATGTTATTTCTATCATGTGGTTTTGAGGATGAAGAAATCACAGAGAACATAAATTTTCCGGTGAACTTTTCAAGGCAATCATTTAGTTTGGCAGAGATTTCAGATTCTTACATGCATATAGTATTGGGATTGTACCAACTCAGTGCATAAAAATCTCTTTAAATGATAGTATTTATTAAGGTGAATGTGACAAGCTAAATGTATATTTTTTTGTCATATAAAATTCTCTTTTAGAACTAAAATAACTCATAAATCAATTTCAATTGATGATATGGTGATGTAAGAGTCTGTTCTTGCTCTGTAAGAGTCTGTTTTGAAACAAACTGCTGAGCAATGTCAATGAGTTTTCTTTGGACTCGTGCTTTAGATCCACCATAAGGTATAAAAATAAAGGTGTTAGTACCGTCCAAAGGGATCCCGAGGAAAAGCTTGTTAGATGTGTCAAGCATGATCCGTCTCATGAGGTTCAACACATTGATGTTTCCTACTTCAGTGGTTACCTCCTCTAGTTTGTCCAGGTGGTCAATTGTTGATTCAACACAAATTGCTATCATACGCACCAGACCAGGGCCAGACAGAGCTGAAATGCATGTGCAAAATGATTGTAAGATTGGTTAAATTTCCTACTTAGTTACAACTTACCAATTGGCAATAATGGTGTCAATAAAATGTGAAATGTTACCATGTGAGTGAGAGGTGTAAAATCATTCTGAAACTTACTGATTTTTCATCTTTTGAAAGAAAATTGTCAGCATTTTGACTTAAACTGGCAATGAACTCGAAGCCCAAACTTTCCTTGCATCCAGCCACCTCGTATCTCAGACAGACATTTTATGTTATGTTCATTCCACATTAAGGAGAGATATTTGGCATCGTTTGTGCTACCTTCCTGTGTGGGAGGGTATCCGTATCCTCATCTCCATTACAGGCACCGTGGATGTCCTGTCTCATTTCCTTGCAATGACACTGAGCAGGGAAGACAGCTTGGGGATTCATGGGGTATTTCTGAAAATGTAATTCCTGGGTGCACTTAAGGTGCATGTCAGCTTTGCAGGAACCTACTGGCAACCTGTAATGTTGCTCTGGACATGCTGAAGCCTAGCCTGGCCATGGGCTTTGTGTTAGCCTGCGTTGGTCTGCCCACCTGTTGGTGGAGATAGTGTCATGATGGATTTATTGCATTTTAAGAATTCAAAATCAGCTAAAAGCAGTGGTCAGTTCTGCTGCTATGCAATTCAGTGGGATTTTGATAGGTTCCAGCTGGAATGGATTCAGATAATCTTTGAATTACTGTGGAAATTTTGCCACAAGTACTCCATTTAAATCAGTTTTCTATAGAAGAATTGCTGTAATTGCCTCAAGGACATTATTTTTTCAAATATAAGTTGAGAGGGATTGTATGTTTGTAATTGAGAAGAGAGGAGGTCTGTTTCATAAATAGAGAGAACTGGCAGTTGTAGGAATAAGTAGAAAAACAGTATTATTTTTTGCCTGCTGTCTTCAACCAGTACAAAGTTGCTGATATTTTTCAATAGCAAAACCATGTAGGAAAGGCCCAAGTGTCATATAGGAGCACAGATATATTGACAGAACAGTACATAAAATTTAAACCAACAGATAAGTCATTTCTTTTAGGTGTTGCTTTACTTTCATTTTCAGGCTCTGGAATCACTGTCATAAACTACTGCAGCGTCAGCTGGTGAGAATCTTTTTTGAACTGTGGAGGTTGCAGAACAACAAGTGTGGCAGTTTTGTTAGGAAGGCTGTAGTATCATCAGAAGTAGCTAATTCTAATGATATGCAAATGCTGAGAATTTTCCATTTGTGGCAAGAAGGTGAATCAAAATACTGCAGATTCATAAAATAGTAACACTGGAGTTTATTTAGATAATTTCCTATTTGATTTCAACCTAGTGATATTAATTACTTCAGTCTTTTTCTCTGTTACTACATTGATTTCTGTCTTATTAAAGGGATTGATAAATAGTTCTGCTGTGCACATCTTCTAAATTGATTTTGAAACTAAAGCTTTTTTTTTTCCCTCCAATTAGAATAAGACAGAAAAGTCTTTGAACTTGGTGGAGGCTGGGATAGGAACAGCCAACTGCATTTATGGAAGTGCCAGTTGAGCCACTGTAAATGCAGGACTTGAAATGTAAAAACATTTAAGAACATGGCTTGTTGGCATAATTTAATTTTGTTTTAGTTGGATGAAATGAAGAATCTTCAAAACTACTTCAGGACCATTTCAAATAACATACCAAGCAGGATAAGCGTGAAAGAACATATGCAATAAAATATTTCTATGGGATATAGAAAGAGAACTGATTTCTGTAATTTAAGTATGCAAAGGACAAACAGCGTTTCAAAAAATATATGTGCTACAGTGATACAGTGTATTAAGGTGCACTGATTTACCTTTGGTGAAAAAGGGTCGAATTTCTTTCCAGTGTGCTGGGTTGTTATTAAATATGATCCCATTTTCATACATGCCAATGCACTGTAATCCCAGCTTGCTCCCAAATCGAGAAACGTAATGCCAATGTTTCATTACGTGGAACACACTTGAGGATCTGGGAAAGAAAGAGAGGGAGAAAAAGGCCCAAAACAAAAATACTGTTTCATAGACTGTACGCAGCATTTTTATTCTGACATTTTGTAGTTGCTCTGCAATGCTGACTTGCATTTTCAACTTAGCAGGAAGTAGAATGCTTCACATTAAATATTGTTGCTTTTACATAATTAAAGAAAATTGGTGATGAATGCATTCAGAATGTACAATTTCAGATTTAAAAGTGTTTTTCAGTTAAAATGCAAATGGTTACCAACAGATTTTAATCTGAATAGTGTGGATACATAGAAACATGTAGATACACTCATGCAATGACCAATGTCAGATATTTCAGAAGATGAGGTGTAAAATATTTGACAGTTTATAATTTCATTTGACAGTTGACAGATGTGTATTGAATTGCAGCTATACTTTTGTAGCTATTTGGTATATACAGAAAGCATAATACACATGTATCATTTAAATATGCCACATCATAATAGGATGATATGTGTGGGATAAATATTTCTCAGTCAAAATGTTAGGGAAATCCATCATATGTATAATTATTTTTACAGTTGACAAGGTTTATTTACGTGTGCTAGCAAACAGGTTATGACCAGCATTATTGCTTTAAGATATAATTTCCTTTAGAGGGAGCTAGCGTTTTAGAAATGCTCACATGATGAAAATCTGATCAAATGAAATCCAACAAAAAGAAAGAAAATCAGAACAGAGACTGAAATGAAACAATATGCTACTTCCTTTGCCACGTAGCATACTCTATGGACCAAATCCGAGGCTTTTTAGGTGGATTACTTTAATTTTTCAGTCAGGCAAAGTAAATGGGACTTTTGCTTCAGCAAAATACTGACTTTAGCAGTGCTAGGTTTTCCCCATAGTTTTGCATTGCCAGAGGTAAAGTTAACAGTGAGATGCTGTATGGTACAAATAGATAAACATGGATTAAGGACTGGAGTAAAAACAGGAAGGAGTGTATCTGCAGGTCCAACCTTCCAAGGAATTCAGCATTTTTTCTCTTTCCTACACTTCCCCACATCTGCTCTCTTTTATAATTTCCATAAAAGTTTTTTGCATGTCAAGGAACACAATCTGTATTTTCATGAACACGAAAAGATAGTGTTGAATTATGACAGCTGTCCCAAGGAATGGAAAGGTGCAGGAGGCCCATTTTGCTTCCTTCCATTGCACACATCTACACAGGAGACACATAATAATGTTTTAAGGAAGGATTTTGACATGTGACCTTGTCTAAGCAGGTTTTCCTTATGAAACTTTTTTATGAAGTTCTCTGAAAGACAACATCTGTTGTAACCAAGACTGCTACTCCTCTCTGTGCATTAGCATCTCAGTATGATTAGATTTGATGGTAAAAATTCAGATGACATTGGTGGAAATAGTATTCTTTTATAGAATCCAGGTTATGTTTAGTTTTGCAGTGAATTTATGATCCACTGAAAACTTTTGTTTTTTAAAAAAAGTTAAATACTAGTTCTCTATGTACTGTCAATGCTTTTAAGCAAAAAGTAAGTCTGAAGAAAAGTAATGTATTGACTGTAAAGTCTGCTGCAGCTGTGGCATTGCTTATCAGCACTCCTGATTTGTTTCTGATGAATTGGCAGGACAGAAGGTAGAAGATGGCAATAAGAGTTCATAGCATTTTACATTACCAAAACATTATAGCACATTAGTTGATCTTTATGAAACCTATGTGGGTTTGGAATGTAAATAGTTTTGCTGTCATGATTACCTCTTTTTACAGCCATAAAACCAGACAGAGGTGAAGCTGCCTTGCTTCACGTGGCTAATCCTGTGATAGTCCTCTATCCTACGTTGCCTTTTGAAAGCTTTTACATAACAAAAACTGAGTATGGATTGATTGATATTGCTAATAAAAATGTTGTGATTCTTTATTGATTACACATGGTAAACACGGTTTTACTACTCCTTTTTTTCATAGCATAACTCAGAAGCATCCAGGATCTAGTGTAAGAAGAAAGCAACCATCCACTGGAGCTAATAAAATGATAGACTGTGGTTTAGCATTATGTTTAATATTGTGTATAATTGAAGTGTATGAGCAATCTCATTAATTGTTGTGGAATTACTCATTATCCTATAACGCTGCATTTGTTTAATTAGCCTGCTGAATTGGAGCCATAATCTTCAGGCATTACTCCCACTTTAAGGAGAAACTTAAGAACACAGGAAACAAAAAATTGGCTTAATCCTATGTTGCAGTCAGTCTAGGTTCCTGTATAGTATGTAATCCTAGTATTAAATGGAATAGTAAGAGAGATGGTAAACATTTTTAGCATTGAGCCACAGTGCTTAATCTTCCTTTCCATGAAGAAAATGAGAGAATTCACATAGACTTCAATAGTAGAGCCTTTAAAGAAACAAAATACTAGAAAAAGGTCTGTGAACAGCAGGAAGTAAAAGGCTTATGTTAGGATAATTTTTGAAAAAGAATAACTTCATTTCTCCTTTAGAAAAAAAAAGTAGCAAAGAGGTTGTAAAGACATGCAAAAGCTCCTCATATTATTAAAGACAGAAAACAAGGATTTACTTGCTGATTATAAACGTTTCTTCACCGCTAATCCAAACTCTCACAAATTCTCCATATGTCTTATTGTAGTAGTTGCAGGCGTTACCTACTCCCATCCAGAGAAATCTCCCATGTGAAATGAGGGGACCGATTCCCATACAGTATCCTGGCCCTAGGAGAGAGGGTAAGAAAAGTTTGGTCTGCATAGTGCTCACTGACGAGGATATATCTCTGATCATCACCCTTTTCAAAGGAGCTTTTTAACAGAACAGTCAGGATCCACATTGCGCAGTTCACATATACGATCCCATTCGCAGATTCTGTCTTAGAGAAGATTGCATCTATGTTGTTGAAACCTATGTTAGCCTATATTATTATCTTATGTTAATATCTGTGGAAGTCTATAGTCCATTTAGTGTACATACAACAAATAACATTCATAACTTTTTTATACAACTCCAAATTGCTGCTTTGAGACTGAGAAGAAATGATCTAGGAAAAAATGTATATGGTTTATTAATTTGTGATTTTAACAAATCCTTTGAGCGATTTTTGTGTTGAAGAGTCAAAGTAACACCTACAAAAGTCAATATCCTTTTGATGTAATTAAATGTAATTAATTTCATTTCTCTTAAAGTCATTAATACTATAGTGAGAAAACAGATATTTAAAGGAAAAAGTACTTTACTGCTGTGAACTTATGGAAAGATGCTTAAGTAGGAGCTAAGAATGGATTAATAAGGCTTTAGTCAACAAAGTTCTCAACTAAATCCTTCCATTGTAACTCAGTACCAAATTTCCTTCTTACAACAAAAAGGAGAAAGTGGAAACAACAGGAGAGAATTTGCCTGGAATTATTTTTAAAAGAAAGTTTCCTTCTTCAGGGAAAGCTTAATTTGCCTCTTCTGTCTGCAAAACAAGAATCTAACTCTATAAAATGAAAAAATTAATTACTTACAAAACTCTTGCATATGGTTTAAAAGTGTGAAAGTTGCTTATGGCTCCACTGTGAACTTAAATCATATTAATTTAGATCTGTCTTTTTGTTAATCCAATCAAGCATTCAAATAGAATGCATAAACTTCTGTGAATACTTTCCCCTTCTCTAACTTTTGATGAGTTTTAGCGTATTGAAGGATGTTTGGCAAGGGTCTTTTCTCAGAATTTCATTCAGGTGCAACTGCATTAGTTCAGGATCATTCCTGTCAACACCTTTGGGAGGTGTGTGCACTGCTCTCATTCAGGCAGTAGGTCATTGCATTGCAGCTAATGAAAAACAGGTTGAATCAATAACCATAGTCCCCTACCATAAGCCCCCAAAACATTACAGATGGGGTCCTCCGAAAGGGAAACCATTTGATGTTGTTCTGTTCTGCAGGGTCTTCAGTGCCAAACATGGAGAGAAAAGTTGATAATCTACTAAAAGCAGAATAATTTCATAAATAATATTTTGTTTCTAGTAAAGACTGTTTAGAAAGCTTTAAACTTAAAACATGTAAGAAGTAGAAGTTTATAGTGCACATGAAAATACAAACATCTAGAGTTTGTAAAATGGTATTATATCTTTGTAGCATATATATAATAAAGCAGAAAACTAAATGTCAGATATTTGTATAACCAAGCCAGGTTTATTATGGAAGTTCTGAGGTTAAATAGAGCCTGATTCCTTTTATCAGTTATTTTAAAAAGCTGTTTTATTTAAACTGACTCAGGAAATTTTGTTGGCATACAACCATTATTCAGCATTACTTTCCGACTTAAATTTGAGAAACCAAAGCTTTTAGGTGATACTATAGCTGAAGTTAAATTACCTGGTATCGATGAAGTTTCTTCATGATTCCATATTAGAAACAGAAAGCACATGAGAATAAGTATGGGCACTGTGGCCAGTGGCACCGTATCAGGTACAAGGCTGGTGATGTTGTAGTGCATTGGATTCAGAGTTTCCAGTACCATCTTTTCCAAGAGATTCTGCTTTGCTTTAGGGAGAGAGAAAGGGGAAAGAGGCAGAGTTTTTCAGTGATATATTCAGCTTTAGTCCGTACCTCTCAACCCCTTTGTAGGTCCTGTAAATGAGCAAATTAGCTCTTGAGGTAGCTTTATTTTATAATGAGAGTGAGTGCCTGGACTGCTTGCCAGGACAAGCTACATCACAAGTCAAAACAGACATGCAGCAGACACTCTTTTTGCTTGGAAATAACAAAGCTTTTCTGACCTTGATATTGAAGCTTAGTTTTGGATGCTTTGGCTGACAGAGCTCTTATCTCTGATATTGGCTTGGCTGGACAATACTGAGGTTTACTCCTTGCACATTTCTAACCAAAACACAAGAAATTAAACTTTCAGCACATGTGGAAGCACTGAATGAGTTCACTCGCAAGCTTTTATCTCTGTTACTTAGCTCTTTTCCTTCCTGCATGCCTGTAGTGCCAGAGTCCTTGAATTTCCAGAATAACTACATCAGTTTTTCGTGATGCAGATAGAGCGTACTCTAGGTTTTTGTTTGAAACAATGTATTGTGGTGGTTTTTTTTTTTTATTGTCAGTCTTTGAGTGTACTATAATGCATTGCATTTTTTTATGGTTCTTCTGCTAAATACTTTGAAAAATATAGTGTATGCCATAACAAACAAGATCATGGATTGTCTGTTACCATATTTTCCCTAGGGCAGTAACCAGCACTTGGCACAGGAAAGAAAAACCAAGCAAATGGACAGGTCTGTTATGCACATGGGGAGTGGAAGGATTCCTTCAAATTTGTTTTGCATGTTTTTGCCTTTAAGTCATAAAATATGAGCGGTGATTGTACCTGAGAAGGAAGATGTTATTCTATGAATGAGAACTCACGTAACCACTGAAAGATACTGCCTGCATCTGCACAGTAATTTAGTAATGTAACAACTTCTTAATCCTGCTCTGACAGTAATTAAGAATAGATTTGCTTTGTTCCTTCCAGTGACAGTATTTCAAAATTGAAGGATGTATTTACTTAATAGGAAGCTTTTTGTTACTGTTTACTTTCAGCAAGTGCTTTCTTGTTGTTCTTGTACTTTGATCTCACATTGCAGAAGAAAGTACAGCTTACTTTGTAGTAACTGTCAGTGCTATAGTTATATTAAACTAAGCCAAGTACATGATAGATGCGTTTTAGCTAGTAAGGAGATTGGTATTTATGGTCTAAGGGGAAAATGTATGAAGTACAGGCAACCCTGGGGAAGAGAGCAAGCAGTGGCCCAAAACCTTGCAGGTGCAATCAACACTCCAGTATTTTGCACAATTGCTCTGCAAGGCTTCTGGTATTGCTGTGATCCAAAATGACTGTGACACGTTGTGCCAGGTGAGCTTTCAGAAACCTGCATGCTATGTCAATAGGTAGCAGTACACCTCTTAGGAGAGTGTTCATGTACACATCACATCTTGCGCATGTTCAACTGTTGTATTGTCTGCATGTTGTGAAATAATGTTTTTGTATTTATTAGTTTCACTAATGTACTGTAGCACGCTAATGATATTTGTTTAGTACAAGTAAAAATGCTAGCTTTAAACTTCCTTGAGGACTATTCGCTACCACAATAAAAACATGCCTACAAGTATATATTAATATTTTTATTAGTTTCAGCCCCTTTCACTATATGAGCTTACAGCTCATATTATAGGAGGAAATAACTACACTTAGGGCATATAGTTTTGCTTTTTTATTGCTTTTCTCTGGATCTGGATGAACTTCATCTTTGTACTCCTTTGCCAGAGGTGGGCTCTGATGTTCTTTGCTTTTTGTTGTTTTTTTAATCTCTGAGACATTCTGGTGTGTCTGTACAGTAGTTTCTCTGCCTCATATTCCCTATGAAGAGAAGTATTTAGGTAGTTATGCATTCGGGTGGTATGAAATAAACACACCTATATGTACTAACGTATATCTATGAATATTAAATCCGTAGCTTATCTGGTGGAGGCGGGAACGGGAATGGGGCAAAAAAGCTTTTAAAATCAAATAGTGGGAGGAAAGAGACTTATAATAAGGAAGTGCTTTTGTGACAAGAGAGATGGATGTGCACAGGCTGCCTGACCCAACAATTACTGTGGATCTTAACAGCTGGGAAAGCATTTGCCAGCAGAGGGCCCTTTGGATCACTGATCTTTAGGTCTTGACTGTAAGATACAAAGCACTGAGAAAATTCTGGTTTCTGTTGGATGTTTTCTTGCAAAAGGTGATATGATGACAGGGTCCACAGCAAAGAAAAAAGTCCATCTATCTAAAGGATAACTGCATTGACCCCTTTTGTTCCAGTTAGAACTTTGTACTTAATGACTATATCAGTAGAAAAGCAAGTTATGTATCATATTATGGAATTGGAGCTGAAAATTTCTGATAATTTTGAGATGAAGGTTGTAAAACTTTGTGAACGCTCTTGAAGAACCATTCCCGAGTGCTGGAATTCTTTCCTCTGTAGTGGTTCATCTGTCAGGAAAGACATTGGGGAAAAAGGTCGGCTACTTGTTATAAATCTCCAAATGTTAGTGACCAATATCAGCAGTATCTGAAGCAATTACCTAGGTTTAACTAAACAGTTTGGAAAAATAAAATTTTAAGTAGACTGTTTTCAAATAAAAATAAATCTATTGGCTTATATAAGCCCAGTAAGTCTTTATTTTTCCAGATAAAATGTTGTAGCCTTCCTGTCTCTCTAGAAGCTGATTCTACATATTGACTGTTTTCACGCACTTGAGATTGACAGTTTCCTGCAGACTGTAAAGGTTCAGGCTTCTATGTGTAAGTGTGTAGATGGCTTTTGCTGTGCATTTCACAACTAGAAGACTAATGTCTAGCTAGGTAAGTAGTGGGTTTCTTGTATTTGTTCTGTGGATGCTGCCCGAGTGTGCAATAGTCCAGGAGGACAGTGGCTCGTGGTGTCTGGTGGTTGAGTTTGTATCGGGGTATGCTTTGATAGCAAACCTTCAGATTATTCCCATTCCCTTGCTTCAGTACATATCACAGAGCAATCTCAGAGCATGCAAACTGGGGTCTTTTTGGATGAAAATAAATCAGGTAATGTACTCCAAAGCTGTGTCTCATGCACACCAGATCTTAATGGGGATTCAAATGACAAAGCCAGTTTAGATCTATATTGAAGTGAACTCCCGTGAAATGTGTATAGTGTAGGGAGTGGATCATTACCAACTGTTTTTTTTTACAGATCTGCTCTTGTCGTACCACAGTGTTTGCCAATGTTGGTCGCAACCCTCATTTGGTGTACTTGCCATCTTTGTGCCTGTCATTCTAGGTCATCTACTGAGATATCTTTTGGATTAAATTAGAAGAAGTTGTCCCGTTTTAAACATGGAGTCATTTAAACACACGTTTAGGTATCATGGAGGAGCCATGTAATGAGCTTGGAGCTGTAATTTCTGCAAGTTGATAGTCAAATAGGGGGCTCTTGTGATTTATGTAAGTGACTTACAGCTCCAGTACAATGGAGCTGTAAGTCCTGCCTTTAAACATTCCAAAGAGGTTACTGGACCCTTCTAGTGGTCCTTAATGCCAAAGATCTAATATTGCTGACATATAACCAAGTACTGATCAAGGTGATAAATTATTGCTGAAAAGGCTAAATTAGGTTTTTATGTTGCTATTGATCATGTGAGCTTCCAAAATAAAGTATTTATAATGTACTGTCAGGTTGGTTTGGATGCTGTCTTTGGGAGTAGCCAGTGAAAGTTTTGATATTCTGAACGTCTTGACTCAAGTGTATCCTTCTAGAAATTGCTAGTTACTTTAGATGTCTAAACTGATCTTCAGAGGATGACTATTCACAGCCTGAAAAATCACTTTCCACTAGAATGTTAAGTCTTCAAAGTAGCCAGTCCTAAAAACACTATTGCCTGTAGTGAGCAAGACTTGGAGTCATAGTGTGCTCTGTGTAAACAAAAATTGGTAGCCATCTCTCTCATTTCTGGCCAGTGTCCGTACTATTTTCTTGTAGCTATTTATACAACATGGATGTGCGAGGCAAGGAACGCTATGTGCTTCCCAGATAACTGTACAATAAGGGTTTCTGCTTTCTGAACAATCTGTAATTATATGGTGATTTTTCTTTCAGAAGAATAATGATCTGAAATTAGAATTTGAACTATGTCCTCATCTGATATTTTAGTTGCAGTCTGATGTATGATTTGGTATAATAACTTGCCAGTTTCAGTACCTTTCACAAAAGGTCTGATTGTTGCTTAGGAACCAACATAATGTCCATGAAAAGTACTATCCACATGAGATAGTAAAAGGGTTTCATCTGAAATGTAGATCTCCTGAAGCAGAATAGGTATGTCAGTGCTTGTAAGCCATCAAAAAGAGCTATGGAGATGTGCAAACTTCTGCAGTGTTGTTAAGAATATATTTTACTGCCTGTCCACCTCAGTTTCCCTGGAACGCCGTAAACTCTAATTAACTCAAAGCTAACCAGAAAATGAGTTGTGGATGGACAACTGAAATTTCTCTCTAACACACTTTTTGTCAGACTTCCTTGTTACAACTATGGCAAAGCAGACCTCCATAAGGAGGGGTTTCTGTATGTAGCTACTATGGGTTTTCCTTTACTACTGGGTGGGTAGTTTTGATTCTAATTTGACATATAGAAGGCAATTCTCTCTGCCATAATTATGTCTGCTGTAGTACTTTTATTGCTAGCAAATACTTTGATCAACTTAAGCAAAAAGTTAGTTGTCACAGAAAGGACTACGCTGTAAGAAATGTAAATTAAATTTTTGGCTTTTTTTCTGGCTATAAATACTAAGTATTCTATCAAAGTATGTAAATTAATCCTGAAGAAAATTTATCTATTTGGAAAAACAAAACTAAGGAAGAATGCATGACTTCTCAAACCATTCTTCCTGCAAATGACTTTATTAATCAGGATATATATCATTATAATATACATTATTACTATATATATGTTATATATATATGATAATAATTCTTATACTGTTAACTCAGATGTAGTAGCTTAAAGAAAGACAGCACTTTTCCACAGCAAGCACCAACTGAGAGAGATCAAGCTAGGATAAACAAATTCTCTGGGTCACTTCCAGATTTGTTCTACCTGATGACCTTCTTTTGACCTCACTCATAATATATTTTTTTCCCTGCTGTTACTATGATGCTTGGAAATGTTGGTTTGTCCAAATTCACTCACTTGCCAACTAATTCCACATTGCTATACATCAACAGTCAGCAGTGTCCATTCCATGCAATGTATTCTACCTTAACTTTGTCATGATACAAATCTTTGCATGAAATGTGGTAAATGGAACAAAGTGCACTTTAGGGTACCTAGAATGAAATCAGAGACCGCAGAAACACTGAACAGGTTTGGTTTTTTTTAATCAGTGGAGCCTGATTGTAGTATCTATAAAACCTAAAAAGTTTTAGTATTTGTTGATGTGATATAGACAGTTTGAAAGGTTGAATGAAGTGAACACTTTCAAAGGATGATTGTTCTTCAAGAACATTGGGCTATTTTATTGAAAAGAAACTTTGTAGAATACTTACAAAATATATAACACATTACTGTTATTTTAATACCAGTTTAATACCAGATTTGGTTTAAGACCTGCAGATTTTCTACTAAAAAAAAATAAATCTCTATTTAGATAGTGACAATGTATAATTTACACAAAGTTAATTACAGTAACTCAAATCAAAGCAGCTCCAGAAGGCACACTTCCCACTCAAAAACAAAATAATAAACATTTCTGTAATCTCTTACAATGTTTGAAGAAAAAGGCTAGAAAACAAATTAAGAATTTACCTGTGTCGTCTTGTTACTTCTTGATTTTTACCAGTGAAGAGTGCTATCGTTGTTACTGATGTGCTCTTTTTAAAGATCTGAATAGGTTTTCTGGTGATCACTCTCTGTGGCATCTTTTATGCAGGTGCTTCTTGTTGCTAAGAGATCAGTTGCTTAGAGATGGAAGTTTGTTTTTTGTAATAGATATGGGGCCATTGCTATTGAAGAGAAAATTTTGTAATTTTACCTCTACAGCTCAATGTATCTGCTGCAAAATAGCCAATGATAGAGATACACACGCCTAATGCTGATTAGAATTGTAACTGGAGAGTAAAACAGAAAAGTAAACAAAGTTTATAATTATGTTTGATGGCTCTGAATATCCAGGAAAGAGATTTGTCATTTAACTGGAGGTGCAACTAGCAGAATTTATATTAATACTTTGCCTACATATCTAAATGTATTTTAATTTCCAACAGAAGGGAAGAAAAGTCTGAGAGCTTTATTCTAAAATTGGGGTGCACAAAGTTGTCAATAACCTTCTGTAAGATACAATCCTGCACTGACATCGGAAGGTCTTACTGACTATCCTATATGTTTTTGTACATACTGTTTTCTTTATATTTCCAGTTGGTTTTCTAACTCTTCAGAATTACTATACAAACTAACAGCTGGTTTCTCTGCTTTGTGATGCTTCTCTTTTTTGCTGTAGACTTGGGCAACTTGACTTAGGAAACTTAGGAGAATCCAAATGTTTTCAAGAACTGCATTAAGCAATTACAGGAGACAGTAAAATAATGACTGAAGATCTATAGGAAAAGGTAATGATGTTATTAAAAGATGATACTAACATAGAAGTATGAATAAGGTAATTGTGTCTGTTACTGTTTTGACACACCAATAGAAGTCTGAATTTTCTCAGTTTCTGCTATGGGAAATCCTTAGCTGACTCAGCTGCCTCTTCTATGAATTTACCCCAAAGAATCCAAATAGAAAGTTTTGTGAAATAGGTTAAAATAATCTTTTTTTTTATTTAGAGCTCTCAAGTTTAGGAAATCCAGTCACTCCAGTCTGTTTTCAGCAAGGCTGTGTTATGTCCTCTGGCAGCGAGACACTGTGCATCCTTGTCTTTCACTGCCAGGCCACAAATGTAAAAGATTCCCGTAAAATGTTTTCATTCTTCTTTTTCTGAATTCACTTAAGGCTTTAGCATTAGCATTTAAAAGGAATACATAAAAACAAAATAGAACACTTTTAATAAGAAAACCCATCTAATGGGCAAAGGGTCTTATATCTAAAGGACTATGATCTCACTTGGAACAAAAGGTATTTAAGAGTTACGCACAATAGGTCTAGTGATGGAATATTTTTAACTAGGAGAAGTCTAGAATCTTATTGAATGTGAAATCTCTTTTGAGAAGCCTTTCTTAAAGTAAGTAAGTAAATAAATAAATAATGCAGACAGTTTGGGGAGAATAAGGACTGAATTCATGCGGAAATGTTTCCGGCATTACTGCAACCTCATTGAAGATACACAGCTTGCACAAGCAGAAGCCAACATAATTTCGGTCTGAGAACTGAACTCTTGTTCTTTTTCCATGTGCACACACTCTTCCATATCTATTTATTATGCAGAGAATTGTCTTTCAGAATAATTTCACTGTATAATTTTCCTGGAATCAAAAGTACAAGCAGAAATGGGCGGAATTTTAGCGAACAATTCTATTGTGTCCTGTATTTAGAGCTGGTCACAATAATGATTAAAACCTGTTGTATAGTATTTGATGTTCTGAAAGTGATAGAACTACTTTGTTTTATTTCAAAAAGAGATGATAGTGGTTTTAATTTTTATGCCTACCTAAAAATTTTTGGGGAAGTCATGCGTTAGTATTTTTTTTTT
>KZ505660.1:898309-924854 GCA_002844005.1 Limosa lapponica baueri
AATTTCTTTCTTTGTCCACTCTGTTTTCTGCATCTTATGTACCTCAAAGAATCATTTCTGGCCAAAGTGTGTGGCTCTTTTGTACCCTCTGCTCTCCGCTGTACCGGAGTGTACTTAGTTCTTCAACTAATAGGCTGCATTTATAGGTATCTTCTCGGTAATACATTCTGTCAAAACTTTATCTTGGCCAGAATGCAAAGGGTGAAGCACTTCTTGAAGACCCGTGCCTCGACTGATAGATGTTTGCTTCTACAAAATAAGTAAGCTCAGTATTTTTTCTTAAATGTTTAATTTAAAAAAAGGTCACCACACAGGAACACAAATTTTGGAACAGGGAGAGCAAAAGGTCTGCAAACGGGCTACAGGTTAGCAGTGTGAAGCTGACGGAAGAGGAAGGAGAGTAAGGGTCCGTGTTTATTACAGGCTTCCATCTGCAGCCAAAGCGAATGACGTGATAGTGCCTATGCCATCGTTCTAGCACAGCTGAACAGTGTGTGTGTCACCAGTTAAAGCTGGTTTAGAGGTCACAGCACAACCAAATGTTTCCTTATGAATAAAAAAGGAAAAAATCCTAAATGTTGTACTTACCTTATTGCCCTGGGAATTGAAATACATTCTTGTAACCCTGGCATTCCCAGCCTGCCGGAAGCAGACCAATTGCTGCGGCCTCGTCCACTCAAACATTCGAACGCTACCATCTTGTGCTCCTGTAAGATCTAAGATTAAAAAGTAGATGTTCATTAATACAACAGTATTTTATAGATAATTATCTACTCCGTACTAGTAAGTGGGATTCACTTACAATACTGATGGACTGGATGTGAAGCCATTCTCTTGACGTTATTCAGATTCCTTTTAATAAGCTTCATATAAAAAAAAAAAAATTTTAAAAAAAAGACACAAACACACTCTTCAATTTTGTTTATAGTACTACATAGTAAGCGTCCCCCAGTTAAAGAAAGCCTGTTAACCTAACATTATTTACCTCTAATTATGCTTAGTTGCAGTATGGTAATTAATGCCTGTTTATGACAGCTTTTATAGACATGAAAGTTCAAAACAGTATGAATATTACCTTCTATTATACAAAGAACTTAAGCACATACCGACGTGTATGCTTTTGATATTAGTCCCAGTGCAAGAATTTAAAGTTTGGGATTGTTCTGTTTTTGGCTGGCTTTGTTTTGTCCCCAGAAACTCTAGGTCCTACCTCAGAGTTCCCCATAAGAAAGAGAAAAACCTGATTGCTCCGTTATTTTTGATTTCACAACAATTCTGTGCCACAATATACAAGAAAATGCTTAGTTTGGCCTTCTTTTTGTCCAAGTCTAGGCTTTTTATGTCAACATTGAATTAACAGTATGATGACTAATGCACACCAGGCCTCTCTACGAAATAGTACCCTGAAAAAAGCAGCAGTGTCCTGAGCTGCACACATCAGAAGTACTCACCACACCAGCTCCAGTGCTAGTTTGGCCACTGCCCAGCCACGGCATAGATGGAGATGGTTGTATCTGATTCACTCCAAAGGATGGTGCAGTTGACTGAGTTAGCGTTGTGGTAGAACCACGGAAATCAACGTCATCAGAACTGTAAAGGAAGAGCAGTGTTCTGCTTCAAACAAATGTTGCTTTGTTCTTACCAATTCTGTTTGCTTATCTGATTGTCAAGAGCCTAATGGCAGCGGGTAGAGGAAGTGATTATAATGAGGCTATAAATTGATAACTCTTGCACTTGCATCATGCAAATGCTTTCCACGTGCTCCAAAGCTATGGGTGTTCAGGCTCAACAGATGATCCTAACTGTGGTAGGTAGATGCTGAGAATATAAGCTCTCTTGAGAAGAATATTGTTGGAATATTCCTGACCTGCGTGTCTATAGGTGACTCCATTCTGTGCAATGGAGCGTGGTAGCGATGAGCACTTGCTGCAGCTGGTGCACGCACAGGTCTCAGCACAATAATGGAGGAGACAGCAATTCAGGCTGTTGTGTTACACAACTAGCATCACGTACCACAACTGGCCTCAACTCTGCAACGATGCAACTGCAGTGTTTCCAAAGTAGCAATTCCTTTATTAGCTTACACACCATGGGATTTTACTTCGTTGTGCAGTGCAGACATGCCCAAACCTCTCAAAACCTTAGTTTCATCATGTGTAAAGCAAAGACAGTAATTATTCCTTTACCTTCCCTCACTCCTTTGTAAAGCAATCTGAAACCTACTGAAGAATAATTAACTTCTTTTTGCACGATCCACTTGTGCTTAACACAGGTATTGTATATGCAGCCTCACAGAAAACCAATACTTGTAATGTCACCACAAAGAAACAATCCTACCTTTTAGACTCTCTGTCATATTCTTCCCCGATCCATATAAATGACTGAGCGGCCAGTAGAGCTGAAATATCAAGTTCTTGAACATCATGTGTAGATGCCAAAACAATTTCATTGCTGTTTGCCTATGCAGCACAAATAAAAAATTTATACTAACTATAATTAATATCTTTTTATTACACTTACGGTAGTCTTTGAGGCTTACCTTATTAACTGCAAATGCCATTATCATATCTGACTCTTTATGAATGATTTTTGCTTTTCCTCCAGGGTAGCCCAGGTCTGCTTCAACCTACAAAACATTTGTAAGAAATTTCAATTAGCATAAAAATCCATTTTGTAGAGGCACATTCAGACTGCAAAAATCTAAACAAAGTTCATGCAAGAAAAGTTCAGTGGCCTCAGCATTGTTTAGGAAGCTAAACTTTAGACTTCTCATACTCTTTGGTGTTCTAGAAGCCAAAAGTTGTATTTGGGTGTAAGAAACACAAGGTTGTGTGTGCAACACTATTTACAAGGTGTTCGCTCATCCCAATTATCAGGACATCCAAAGTTAATTCAGTGATTAAAAGCCTGCCACACAGACTACACAGAACATATAGCTTCTGTTAGTCACGTTAGAGAAAGAAAAGCCAGTTCCACAGAACTTTTAAGAGTGTGCTAGAGGTTTGGGAGAAGGGATACTACCTTGTTTTTGTGATCTTCTGCTACGCAGTTTTGTTTGACCTGCTCCACACGATCTTCTACAGACTACATAACATCACACAGTCACAAACACAAAACACATGCACAAACAAATATAAAAAAAGAATGAAACATTCCAAACTAGATTTTAAAGGCCACTCTGTCAGTAAATGATGGCAAATGTATTTTTAACTTTTTATAAAAGGCACAGAAACTAAGACAGGAATCTAAACAAACTCACTTAAAATGTAATGCCTCCTACATGAACACAAAATGTATGATATAGTAAATAAATGGAGGGGTAATACACACACAAACTCCATACTTACAGGAATTCCTAAAGATATTAAGTAGTAGTACACTTATTTCCCACGGTTTTTATGTGTTGGTTTAAATTTTCAGTTAGAACTCATTACTGTTGTAACTGGTACTATTCATAAAGCCCCATATTATATATTACTATATAATATTACTTTTATATGTATATATTACTCATGCATATATACATATACACAAAGTAATAGCTTGTTTAAATTTCTTTTTCAATATGACACACAAAAAACCCCAACTATGTGAATACTCAAATTTATTTACTTATTACCATCATCGCAAATGTTCTGTTTCCTTCTTAGGACAGTACTCAAATACATACGGGCAAGGTGAGGTATGTCTGGTCTGAAATTATTTGTTTCAGTTGATATTTCAATAAACAACATGACAGTCATGTTGATTTAAAAAAAAAAAACAAACCGAACACTGTTAAATGAAAGAAAGGAAATTGAAATGCCAACAAAAAGATGGGGAAAAAATTTAAAAGAAATACTGAAGAGACTGAGGAACAGTCATAACTGAGATTTCCTTTAAAAAATGCTTTGTTTACCTCACTTTGCTTTCTTTTCTTTGTGAATATGTATCTTATGAATGTCTCCTGAAGAAGTTCTTGCTTCACAAGAAAATGCCAGAGTCTTTTTGCTGGAAGAGCTGAATAATCCTTTGACCTGGATAAAACAGAAGGAAGGAAAAAAAAAAGAGGGAAAAAGCTTCAGTGTAATTAAAGGTGGACAAAAAAAATAATCTAAAGAAAGACTCTGAATGACTTTAGATGAAATTCCAATTTGAAGAATAAAAAAGCCCAAAGTTTAAGCTCTAATTTGTTCAAGGCAAATACTGAGATACTTTTTTCTTGCATTTTTTTAAAATCCACATTATGTCACTAACTTCCAAGCACTATAGTTTAGTCTGCTGACTTGCATTTATGTCTATATTTGCACTCTACTAAAATTGCTTTTATGTTGGAATTATGCTGGCTGTACAGAATTTCCTTATGTATTTCTTTCAGTATTCAAAAATATTTAGCTCATATATGAGCCAAATAAAATTAATTGCCTCAGCTTTGAGGACAAATATTTCTAAGAAGCAGGGCATATTTATAAGAATATTTTAATCAAATCCTATAGCAGTATCAACCACGCAAATCCAAATTCAGATATAGTGAGCAAATCTAAAGTTGTATTTTAGTATATTGAGAAAAGCAAGCTATTTTTGAGTTGACTGTCTTTTGAGTTGCTGTCTGCATTTAAAGATACCTGCAAGCATGACATTGGTCTGAACAAAAGAGGACTGGCTGTACAAGGGCTGTACTACAACTTTTTTTCTCTCCTCCTCCTGACATCTGCACGTATTGAATAACTCTTTGTCTTTTGTTGCTGAGGTAGGGTGGGAGACAGCTGCTACTGTAGGAATAGTAAAAAGTTGAATAGTGTCTTCCCAGCAGCAGCAGTTACGCTTGATTTGTGGTCCTCCGAGCTCTGCTATTTCCTTTTTATTTTCTTTTCTTGCTGCAGTTGCGAAAGGTGCAGCGAAGTACAGGCTGCTGAAGAAGGAACAAAGGGATGTGGGAAAGCGGTTTCTGTAAAGCGTTGCCTCAAACTAAGATCTAGCCAACCTTCCTTTGGCTGTTTAACTTTCAGTGGAAATACTCGTTAGTATTTCTATAATCAAAGAACGTGTTTTTGTTAAGAAAAAAATACTCACTTGAATGGTGTGTTTTCAGGTTCGATCATTGCTTTATTGCGGAGAATGGCTGGTCCCGCACCCACACCGAGGTCACTAGGGTAAGTATTGATGTAGTTTGGTGGTGGCCCTTCAAATTGATCCATTCTATCTTGAAGAATCTGTTCCCAGTGTTCCAAATTTTTTATTACAGCAATGCCCAATGGTGATGTTACAGGCAGATCTAAAGAGATATAAACAAAGTAAGGCTTAGAGAAAAAAAAAATCCTGTATAAAAAAGAATAATACAACCATCCAAAAACCAATCTTGAAAGGAAATGTACTTGCTGGCAATTGTAAAAATAATGTATTAAATAATTTAAAGTTAAAAATGAAAATTAAAAAGCAAAGTCTGACAGAAGGCCACTTATACAGAAAACTAAAACATAAAGCAGAATTTAACGTACCAGTGAATTCCAGACCAGCAATGGGAAAGAAGTTCTTAACATTGTGCAGAACTAATTTTACCATTGTCAGATGCAGAAGAGCCCAGCTGTATGAAAAGAATAGGTTTAGTTGTGTTAAAAGGACAGTTATATGACATTAACACAGTTATATGCAGAATATTTTTCTCCTTCTACCAAATACATAGATTACAAAAAAAGTGTAGATGGTTCACTGAGGTTTAATAAAGCTACTTATACATCAACTATGCAACATAAGGATGCCTCTGACGGCACCTGGCTGAAACAGCTCGTGTCCCCTTCTCTTTCACAAATCCCAGATTATTGTACTCTTCCCCCAGATAAAAGAGCGTGCATGTGTGAGCCTCTGCAAGGCTGAGAATTAAGTACAAGCTCCCTGAAACATCTCCATGAAATTCTCCACAAAATCACATTGAATACAGACATTACTTGAGTTTGGCATTCACGGCAGAAGCTTTCACACTGAAAGAGTCTCACAATTATTAAAGACACAAATTCTGTACAGTAGAGGTGTAAGAACTAGTGAGAGACTTGAAGAACACATAAAAGAGCCATCATTTTTTATATCAATATTATAATACTGAGGTAATCCACTTTATTTCATTTTATCTTGCAACATTTTCTCTTTTGAGTGTTCTATTTAATATGCCCCTCATTCAAAAAACTAAAGGTCATGCTTGAATCAGTAGTCTGAAACATCATTCTACAGCTGGCATTGTCGTACCTCATGTTCTTTATGTCTTAAAAATGAAGATAGGGAGTTTTTTTTGGTTTTTTCCCTCCCCATAAATGCAAATCACAGAGCTCTGACTTCCTAATCCCATTTTTTTAGGCAAGTAAATGGGGAACTGTTACTGTGATGAGAATTTGTCACTTCTGTAATCCTACTGCCACCGAGAAGTCTATTCACAGTACTAAAATTATTTGACTTAAACTGGACGGCGCACAGGAGCTGTATTTAATTTGGCAGCAAAGGTAAGCACATGACGCAATTATTCTAAAACAGTGGCAATTTCTGCTAACCTGTAAGAATTGGCATCTTTGTGTTCCTGGATCTGTACATCAGAGAGGAAAGCATCATCCTCTTCCTCATCACTGTGAATGCTTTCATCGGAATCATATATAACACCGCTGTCTGATAAAGGAAGAAATGGCTGCAACGCAGAATAAAAGTCTGCTATAAAAGCAATTTTCTGATCTCTTAATATTCAACTCTTACTTTAGTTATCACTGTCATAGAGTTTTAATGACAACAACTTAATCTATAAATAAGTTTCCCTAAAACATAAACAAGTAGCAAGGGGAAAAGCATTAATGTCGATTACTGGCAAGAGATGTGTTTTGAAACTTAAGTAACAGACTTGTAGCCTCTTCATCTTTTATTACAAGGATAATACTCTGGGGCTTACTATAAAGAGCACTCAAAATTTTCACATTAATTTTGTCCATTAAAACTTAACAGAGAAAAAAATATGCTTTTATGAAATATAACTTGTATTTTCTATTTTAAATTACCTTTGCCATAAAATAGTCCCACATGCTGAGTTCTGGAGGGATAAACTTTTCTTTGTAAGAGGGTCTTTCTGCAGGTACAGGCGGTGGGACAGTGCTATCTTTTACTGGTCTTCCTGGCACTAGCATTCTCATGTTAAACCGACGGCGATGTTTATCCATTTCTTCTGATGGAAGAGGTGGTGCTAAATTCAGGTAATTTGAAAAGCTGATATTAATATTGCATCTTTAGAAATGGCTGTATTTTATACTTGAAGCAACTAAACCCATTGTTATTAGTACTAATTTCTACGGTGTCAGAAATCAAAGCCAGCCTAAATAAAGTAAGTGTAATCATACAAAAAATTAACTTACGATAAATTCAGTAATTGTAGCATTTATACATTGGATTGGAAATACATTTTATTATCTGGATTAAGTTCTCAGGAAATGTAGCTTTTAAGTAAAAAGCTTTTAGCTGAAAAATTTCTCGAAATGAAGAAGAAATTTTGTTGAGAAATAAAGGTAATACATAAACTTTCACTAAACTGTAAACTGCACAAGTAGCAGTTGGTATTCAAAATACAAGCCAAGGAACTCTTAAGAGAGCAAAGAAAATGTGAATAGAGAAACAGGCTTTTTGAAAACTGAAGTCTATTTAAAAGGTGTTACTGGCCAGGCAACATTGAAGATCACACTTACTTTATTACAAAGGAGCTAGATATTTAAAGACTTTTTTTTTTTTTTAAAAAAAGCCACTACTAACATTCATCTACACTGCAAATTTTTACAAACCTTCATTACCATCCTCTGAAACATCAGAAGCTGTAGCAGCTTGTAGGTTAAAGGAAAACAGAATACATCTCAAATGAAGACATAACTTTATGTAAGTTATTCACATTAATACCTTGTGACAATAACTGCCCTAAATGAGTTTAAGTTATTCCATGAATGACAAATATCTGTTGTGCATACTTATAATGGTGCATTGCCTTATTACTGTTTTATATTTCAGATATGGAACATCTAATTTTTGCGTAAGTTTCAAGCCTATTGATGTTTTGAAGGTCTACGTGATATGATTTGCAGTATGGTTCCAGTGTGAAGTCTATGACAAACGGTTGTATTTGCCTTTGTCTCCAGAGACTGAATTCAGTCTCCGCCTTTGCTTTTCCTCACGCAGCATATTAAGACATGCTCATCTGTCGTTGCAAAATTCCTGGTTTAGTTGGAGCTTACATATGCATCAACTATTTTTCTGACAGATATCAATATTTCCTCTCTGTGGTCTTGTGCAAAGTGAAATCGTATCTTGCAATAGAAATTGTTTTCAGAAATACCATTTCCAAGTTACTGCAGTCGTTAAACAATAACACTCATCTCACACAGAGAAAATCATAGGTGTAACACTGATGTATACCATCTGCTTTTTCACTAAGAAATAGTGAGTGAAAGTCCTGAGAGGTATTATAAGTAAGCATCTAATGGCAATATAATAGCTGTACAGTTTTTATGACAAATTCAAAATGTGCTGGGTGCCATTACAAATGACAATTGCACGATTAGTATTTTTTCTGCTTTACAATTAATATAAAAGGTTTCTTGCCAGTAGATACTTAAATTCTGCTTTTTTTGGTTTTGTCTTTAAAAGGAAGGAAACCTCTCCTACCGGGTTACTAAAAGGTATAAAATGCAAATCGCTAGTATGACCTTCAGAGAACAGAGTACCTGGAATATTCTCTGACTGCCTTCGAGGTTTTACGAGAAGTTTCACTCCTCCGCCAAAAACAGCAGCCCACATTCGACTGTTCAAAGGATGGGCTGCTAGTCGAAATAATTCATTACATGAATTGGTTGCCAGGGCGTGTATAAGGAGACTCAGGTAGACAGCTACAACAGCTTCACAAAGTAGGATGTTTAACTTTGGTTGATCTTCATCCTGAGCTGAACTTAAGAGATTTATAAGTGAACTCACACCTGCAAAAAGAAAAGAGGAGGAGTTCTACATTAAAGGAGTAGGAGTACAAACGGAAAAAAAAGGAAACTTATGTTAAACATACACAATACTTTTATTCAGATGAAACATACTATTAATATTTTTCTGAAAATCATAAAGATCAAAATTTAAAAAAGCCTTTCTGGGTCTGGGATTTGTGTTGTACCTCTCTGCAAATACTATGGGCAAATACTATGAAATTCCTGCACTGTTTCCACAGTTGACCTCAAAATAGTATATTTATGCTCGTACATGGGGAGTAGTTGTTTTGATAGCTATCGTGAGTATAGCATAGATGTAAAACAGTACTGTAGAAGCAGCTGAGAGAAATAGCTTTGCTAGGGGGTGAGGCATACCGGAGGAAAACATTTTAGAGAGACAAATTATCAACTTACTAAGTTTATCCTAAAGATCGTGGTCTCTTCTTTAAGTAAGATGTTTGCCATATCGGAAGTTTGTTTTGGTACGTGAAAAAGTTAAAGGCTGTTATTAATTTGAGAACTAAATCAGACTTAAGAACACTTCTCCATCATTGATCATCCATCATATTACAGAACAGTGAAATAATTTTGAAACGTGAAGCTGGGCCAGTGGTGCTAAGAATAACCTCATTTTTGTCTCACCAGGCCACTGAGCAGGGGAGGAGTTGGGAGTTGCGTGCTCTTCAATGCTTTCTGTCCTCAGTCTGCGTCGATCACTCAAAAGCAGTCCTTGATAAACCATCCCCGTAAACTGATTTGCTTCTGTTTGACTGCTAAATACAAAATAAATTTTTTCTGATGAGAAAGGACTTTAGAATACTGTTGTAATAAAGTGTAGTATATACACATGCTTCTCATTTTAATCAGAAAATGCAACATTTAAAATTCTATAGGACTAAGAATTTTTTAATTTCATGGTATACAACACATTTTTAATTAAAACTTGAAGTGTTTCTATGTGGCATTATCAATTTTAACATGGTATGTGCATTGCTTCAGATATGAAAAAGGCTTTTTTCAAAAATATTAATAATGTATTTGTTCCTAATAATTTTTAAGTGTTTTTACTGCATTGTCTTTCAGTTCCAGTTTGGAATATAAACTGGCTGAAACCTCACTGCTGTTAGTGTCAGATGTTTCCCCTGCACCCCTGTTCAGCAATGAACGTGCTGTGGAATACAGCATTCAAATATTTTTCAGAAGTATCCCAAGTGAGAGTGAACCAGATTTTCCTATTATTTATTGGAAAGAATCTAAATATCAGTGTTATTTTCTCTACATAAAACTGATCTGGCTTATCAAGGCTAGCAATATGTAAACTGTGTAAGTATCTACACCCATACACAGATATTTAATCTCTTTTTTAGACACATGCATGAAGAATTTCCATTTTGGATACACAAAGTATACTCCAACTGTAGAAACTTCTGGTTTTACCTGTAGCTGTGGCTGTCACATAGTGCTTGATAAATGGATGCAGAAAGTGAAGCTGCTAAAGAATGAAGTGTGTACACCTAAAAAGAAAAGAGCCAATAAGCTATACATAAGTTTATATAAAGGTGAGTAAACTACAATTCTTTCTAAACAGCATTGTAAAGGTGTTATTCAGGAATGTCCTAGTTTGAAACCAAGTGCAGGAAACAGTAACTAAATGTTATTTTAAGTTTACAATACAGTACTTCGAAAATTGCAACTGCTTGTTCATTTGATTGCAGTCAAACCCTTCCAATATTATGTCAAGATAATTATTCTAATATAGAACTGCCACAACGTATGAGTATACTGATGGAGTCATTAAGTATGTCCTGTTATGATAATGAATTTGATAGAATGGTTCCTGGAAGCCGTATTACATAATATCACAGTTCAATAAAGTAGCAGTCACTCAATATACATAAAAACCAAATGTTTGTGTAATCACGGTATGATTGTTTTACCTATAATCTCTTTTTTACCTCAGTTATGTGCTTATAAATTTTTCGAAGCCTCCAGGAGTAAAAAGAATAATACTCCATTACTGCCTCACAACGCAACAGAAACATTCCAGTTCTTCAACAGAAGAAATGCAAGGATTTCTTGGAAAGTCCAATGAAATCGACAGTGTGAAGAAAATGGTACTGTCAGACTGTTAAAAATGTAAACTTTTTTGAACCCGTCCTATGTTCTTTTCCACCTTTTTCTACCATCTTCCCATTTAATCAAGTGCTAGATGTCAGATTAAAGCTATGAATTATCTAAATAGTTGTTTGGCAGTTAGGAAGTGTCAGCTCTTCTTTCCAAATTCTCTTTTAAAAGAAGGTGCATGTGAAGTATTAATTTTTAGAGTAAGAAAGATGCTTGCTGTAGCATAATGCAGGATGGAAAAGGAGTCAACTGATATAAGACAGACAATGAGATGTAGATGAGCTTGGGTAAAGTTTTAGAAACTTAATTACCTGGCAGTGGGACAACCCGCTTTTGTTTCCTAATTTTTCCCTACTTTCATTTAGTCAATAGAAATTAAAATTAACTCAATGCATATGAATACTGATCTAAACATATGAAATAATGATTTAGCATCTTAATAATTAACCATGTCATAGTCTCAAGCTATTTGGCTTTTTCCCCCGTCTATTTACTGAATCTGAACAGAATGTTTTCACCCCTGAGTATGGTGTCAGATAAAGTAATTCACCACAATTCTTCCTTAAAAGCAAGAACAGTTGAGGAAATTCACACTGGAGTAAGTTTTATAGTATCTATATTAATAGAAGGTTGTAACGTAACTTACAGTCTCCCATCTCTACTTTCATTAACCTCCCTACAGGAGTTGACCAGAGTGGTAACAATTAGTTAACTTACATGATCGTGTTGTTTTAAGAGCCAAGAATTCAGTGGTTCAGTGAACATTCACATTTGGAATAGTTTCCTGAGAATGACCAGAATTTGGATGAAAGGGAACTAACTAGATTCGAAGAGACATCAGAAAGCAAGTGGTTACTCGCATTTTGAGTTCGCCAGGCTTACGGGAGAAGGTCAGGATTGTGAAAGGGTAAGTGTTGAAAAGTTAACTCAGACACCACATTTTATTTTTCCCATGCTCACTCCTCATTTATAAAAAAATCATTTAGTATTTCCTGAAACCTTTTCATTACCTTGACATCTTCAACATTAGGATGCGGTGGTGATTTCATCTGCACAATAGTGTAAAGAATATCGTGGATGTGGTTGTTTAAATACAGCACAGGATTAGCGATCACAGTTTTTGTGGATGCTATGCTTGCAGAAAGCAACGGTAGTGTTGTGGGTAATGGAAGTGGAGACTGGAGTTGTTTTACAGTAGTTTCCTGTTTAAAAGAAAAGTCTGTATTTAAAATGACTGCTTTGAGAAACCAAGTTTTAAAAAAATGATAATTTTACATCATAAATGTTTTCCAGGAGGGTTATTTATCCTCTTCCACTGCTGTCTACTCAGTACAGACTATACTGTGAACGATGTCAAAAGTAAGTTCTCGTTTGCTGTAACATGGATGAGACCTGCTAGCCAAGTTTGCTGGAACACTTTTTGAGTTTGTGCAGGAAGAGTATTTTTATGTAGTTCATTAGGAAGTTTTGGGATTGTCTATTAAAAAACACTAACTAAAACCGCACTTGCAGTAGCATAAACTGACATAATCATCATTGTTCTGAGTTTAATAACAAAAGTCAAATGTGCACTAACCTGAGTTTCTCAAGTGGAAACTAACAGAATCTTTTTTACTCTTAAAAGTATGTGCTAAGTCTCGTACCACCATAACAGTTGTCTACTGCTCCTATTTGAAATGTGAGAAATCTAGGACTACAGCAAGTTAAATGACTTGTCCAGTATCAGATTATCTGCTGTAGCTCAGATTAGTAATTAATATTTGCTGGAAAATATCTCTTATTGTATGAAATAAATGTAGAAAATGCCATAATGTAGTAAGAGGGAGCACTACCCTGTCTGACTTGGTATTATTTGTTGAGCCTTGCAGCTAAAATCCCATTCCCTGTACCTCCCTTGCATGATTTGCAGAGGGGTAGAAAATGATATTTTGTCATATTTCTGCAACTGTGAATTTAATTTAATATATACATACCAAGAATATTGTAAATCAAAATTATAATTTCATTGGAACACACATATAATGCTGCAGCTATAATATAAACAGCAACATTTATATTCCATAGTTATTGGCAGCCTAATTCTCAATGTCATATAACAGATTCTTAAGAACCAAGTAAAAAGCAGCATATCTAAATACCAACTTCTTTCTCCAAAAGCATTAAAGTTATCTTGACCATTAGACTTGCAGAACACAAGAAGCACCTGTCTAGGCACAAACTTAAGCATTTGACAAAACTGACAGTCCAGAACTGTTCACACTTGCAAATAGAAATTAGTTGGATTTGTTTTACCTGCTGTGACTCTTGCAGCAGGAACTTGAGCTCCATCCTTACAGATGCTAAACCACCACCTTGTGCCCCATGAAGACTACAATAACTTAGAAAAACTCTTAGAAGAGCTTGGTTCTTCTGCAGCCACCATTTTCGTCTTTCAGCATGTTCTCGTTTTGCTTGTAACCTACGTCTTTCTATCTGGTGCCGTTCATACGAACCAATGTCTGGCTTATCGGTAATATCATCGTGATCAAGTAGATCCCCATTTACTTTGGTGTAAGTTTTACAATAGTCTTTGCCCCCTGCATCATGGTTGCATATTTCATGCATAGCAGCAATCTCTTTTTCAAGCCAGTTGTACAGCTGAAATCTGAGCTTTCCTCCATCTACTTCATAACCTGTAGCCAAAGTCCTCAGTTCAGTCATAAGGATCTTCAAACAGGCTCTGAACTTCAGTTGTTCAGCAATAACATCAACTTCAGTGTCTCCTGCATCAGAAATCTCTCCAAGAGGTGTTTGTGGGATGTTGGTGTCAGAGGTTCTCTCATCTTCTCCATTCTTAGAATCAGATTTTGAGGTTTTCATTGTTATACCAACATCCTTTTCCTCTTCATCTGACCCATTTTTGTCTTCACCCCAGTCAAGCGTAAGGGGCTCATCATCAAATTTTACTGCTGGTTGACTCCAGTCAAATTGTGCTGAAGATTCAACAGTATTCTCCAAAGCAAAGGAAGTTGAAATTGGCTTTGACCAGTCTATGTCACCACCTCCAGCACCATCCCTTAAGGCTTTGGAATCTGAAACACCAGCCTGTATTGGAGGACTAGATGAATCTTTCTCTGCAGCTACAGTAGACTTTTTTCTTACTTTTGGAATTTTGGAAAGGACTTCAAGAGCTAGTACAGGGCAGCCCACTTTAAAATGAGCATTTGCAGTAGTGAAGAATAGCTTTCTTTCTATAAGATTAATTTTATCAACGAAGCTTTTCTCAGTTTTTAGACCTAAGGTGGCCAAAGTCCCTTCTGGTGAACTGAAGTATCTTCGGATGAGCAATGGGTGGGTCCGAAGATAATTGTAAAAACTGAATACCACAGGATTGCATGACTTGACGATAACTAAGGAATTAAACAGATATGACATCTATTGAAAATGGCTTTAAAACAGAATTTTTCTGTTTTGTAGTATTTCCTGCATTACAGAGATTTTTCAAAACACAAAAACAAAGACAGTTTTGGGTCTAGTTGCCAAA
Organism: Limosa lapponica baueri; assembly: GCA_002844005.1. Lineage (NCBI taxonomy): Eukaryota > Metazoa > Chordata > Aves > Charadriiformes > Scolopacidae > Limosa > Limosa lapponica. The sequence continues at coordinate 912,920 of KZ505660.1, forward strand.
ACAAAATGAAAGAATTACTTATTCCCCACAAAAAAATTAAAGGTATGAGCCTGGATGAATAGAAAGATACTAAGTTCTCTCATTTGCCTCACTGTTATATTCCACTCAGCTAAGCCTTAAAAAAAAAAACCGAGATGATCAGCCGGGTAGAGATTTCCCCAAGGGAAAATCTCGAAGGCTACAGAAACCTACGTAGCCACAGTGTCACTTAACATTCATCTCAGAAGAGACAGGATAGGGAACACTGCTAATTCCTGGAAGTAAGAATGTGAATTTATGTCCATTGCAATAAAGACTAGCCAGCATTCACTAGCAGAGAGGTATTGTAGGGAAGAACCAAACCAAGAAGGCCTTCCTGAGCTTATTTAACAGTAGAACTAAGTTCAGTATTGGGGGGTTGGAGACAAGTCCTTGGAAGAAATTGGGAAAAGATAACATTTTTTCTAAAGAAGAAGTAGAAATAGAGCAGGCCAGTACACAAGCCAACTAATGACTTCAGCATAATGGCATGTCAGGAGAAGGGACTGCATGCGTACACAGAAAGTATTTCTCCTTCTCTACTTTGTCTTACTAAGTTTGTCCCATGAGACTAATGTTTTTCCCTTACCTGGGTTTTCATCATCATCTTTAGGGGTTTGTTCCAATAACGTGTCCAGTGCTCTTGTGTAATCTTTCATTATCCAGTATGCAATGCTCCTCAGAAATGGATCAGAATGCAATTTAGTACAGCTGAATCCAGTTCCATCCTTACAGCAACCCAGAATCTTTTCATAAAGAATGGACGTGTATGTGACAGAGGTTTCAAACTCTGATTCATATAAACGAGCAATAACCATAGCCAACTGGATGTCTTCCATTTTCTCAAGGCACACCTACAATAAGAAGTGGGGAAAAGGTTGTTTTATGAGGGAAAGGTAGTTTTTTAAAATAACAATGAAGTGAATAGCAATAAGTGTTTACAGAACAGATGATTTTTTTATCATTTTATCTGTTCTTTAATGTATATATTCATCTTTGGGTCAAAAATGTGGTGTTATATATCTAATTAACATTTTCTTCTGTGTTTGGAAAGAGGTATGCTTTCTTCTATTTCAGGAATTATGATACGCATAGCAGTATATCAGCATGTCAAAAATTAATATAGCAGAAGTAAAGATGTTTATTTTTATTCTACCTAGTAGAATAAACAAAACTTCTAACTTTAACGATAATACATCACTGGTAAGATATTCTTCACACTGTCTCATCTGCAGAATTACATTTCTGAGGAAAATTCCTTGTGTTCTCAGGTAAAGACAAACATACTGCATACAAATAGACAAGATAACTAAAGGTTCTCTCATTCCCATTCTCTCCTGAAAGGTACTGCTTAGATTATGATCCTGCTTACAGCTCTCACCTCCCTTGTGGCAGGCAACATCACAGCTCCCCTAAAATGGTATCCTACAGCTGCTTTAGAAGAGAACTCTGACTTCTTCTTTAACTTAATGTTGTAACAATAGGTCATGCAGAATAGCTGGAGGCTGAACAGAGCGCTACATGACTGTGCTGATCACACAGAAAGTTTTGCCAGAAGGGTCGTGACTGGTATTCCCAAGAGTGCTTCCACTCAGGACTGATGTATCTGAGCAGTTATTCTGGCCTTCTAATCAGCTTCCAAGCTGCTTTTCACAGTGTTGTGGAGGTAAACAGTATGTCTTCAGGGCACAAGGGGGTCATGTGTGGACATACCATACCATTTGTGCTGCCACAATTTGTGAAAACATGAGCAGAGAACAGCTTGTAAGGATGCAGTTACAGAGGTCAAATAAGAAACTGGAACTTAATTTCTCAAAAGTGGATACCTCTATAGCATCTTTCAGTGAACCTGCTAGCAAGAAAAATGCAGCTGACTGTTCAAAGCGTTGTTTTCCCAACAAAGCAAAAGCGTTTTTTAATGCAGCTTTGCGCCATCTATCTTCACTGAAGTTGTGGCTGAAAAAGGCAGTCATCTTTTCATCATGCTGGGACCTGCATAAAGAAATGCAATGTACACAACTACTTATATAACCTTAGCATACAATCACTTGAACAACATCACTTTAATTTAAACTCTAATCTTGAGTGAGTTCTGCTTCGCATTCCTGGTTCAATTCAGATTTAATCAAACTTACAGTTAGCAGAACTCACCTAAACAGACCCCACACCACTGCCTTTTTCTTCATAGCAAGGTAAAAAAGTGCAGCATCTAAGGCATCATTGTTCCTCTGGAATGAAGCTTTTGCAACCTGTAGTATACAAAGCCTACTATTATTACTGAAAACATAACGGCTGCTTTTAGCTAAATAACATACATGTTCTGTCAGGGAAAATGGTGTAGGTGACTGTATTATTACTACAAAGCAACAGTAATTTGTCAGAATGTTTTATTCATATATGACAGCTCTTTTTACACTGCAAATGTTCTTAAGAGTCAAAAAACCAGCACTACTGCAGACATTAATCCCTCTCAACCAGTGGGACATTACAAACATGCAAATAAAAATCTCTTCTTTAGAAGTGTTACAGTAACTCATACTATCAGCTGAAATTTCTCTTGCAACCTATTCTTTACATATACTTAAGCTAATACAAGTATTTCTTTAATGCACGCTGTTTGGTTTTCACATAGGACTCAAAAATGTAATTGCATTTGAATTGGAATACTAGGATAATTAAGTTTTGCTCCTGGATTCTTTGAGTATCCTGTAACTTTTTAAAACGTATTTTTACAGCAGGTGACTTGGAAATTTAGTAAACTAGCAAGTACTTCTGTTCCACAGACATTTCAGAGATTGCATTATTTGTTGTAATTCAAAGCAAAAGCTAGTAACTATTCAAATCCATGAAACTTCAAGTTAAAAGAAAACCGAAATTCTTATTAAAGGAAGAATTTAAATCTCATTTATAGCTATGGGAGACAGTTTTAGATATTATCTCAAAAATATATTGCATTTTATCCATTATAAGACCTCCCATAAGAAAACTCTGCATACAAATGAGATTTGGTGTTATTTTGGTTTTGCATAAAATAGGTGCATATTTCTATAAAGCAGTAATTATACGACTCTTCAGAAGAGTAAAACCTGTATTTATTTACAGTTCAGACTTTTTTATGTTCTATAATACTCCATTATAAAAAATACAAAATTTGCAAAAACATCCTTTATATAGTTTTTTTGACTAGTATTTTTAGATACAATGATTTCTTAAATAAAACCCACTGCTGAACTCAAAGCATAACGCCCTGTGTAATCTATAAATATATAATGCCTCATATATCTGAAAGTGAGATTCTTCTTAGAGTACTTAATATCATCTTTAGCATACTGTAAAGTATAGGGGTAGGCGAGGAATTACATGCTTTGGAAATAGCTTTTCCATATGTCAATTGTATTATATTTTACTATTGAATAACAACATTTGTAAGCCAGGACCGCCAACATTAGTTGGCATAGAAAAAGCTAGTTACACAGTCTCCTGGCTGGGCTGAGTACAAAGGAATCTGCTATACACAAGTGACTGTGCTATCTGTTAAGGCATATCTAAGGGCATGTAATTATAATTTGTAAGCAATAAAAAGTACCTTTTCAATGCACCTTCGGAGTGTGTTGATATTCCTGACCCACCAACCAATACCCATAGCTCTTAATTCAGACCACTGTGGGTCTCCTTTCTGGATTGCAGGAATCATATTGATCAACTCCTCCTCAGCCTCAGAATGAAAAGCCCATGCAAAATGGCAAGTAGATAGGCCTAAACAATAACATAATAAAATTCAGAAGATTAAGACTTGTTAATAAGCAAGTGGAATATGTCAGAGATGCAAAGTGGGATCTCCAGGTAGATCTGAGAGAGACCATTTCCCTCTACAGGAAGTAGAACTGCTAAAGAAACAGCTGAAATAGCTTTTTGCTCACTAGGGATGTCTTCTCCCCTGTGCATCTTCCATCATTTTCTAGTACCTATTTCATACGCGCACTAGAGTTATACAGTGAAAGACTGAGGCAAAAATATTCTGTTACTGCAGAGGCAGACCCATTCTAGGCCAGAAACCTTTCTGTCTGCTCTTTAGGTGCTAAGTGCTTTTCTTTCCTGTATTTCACAACAGCATTTACTCAAGATTGAGCAAGGGAAAAAAACTGCTGTGATGAAAATAATAAAGTAATTTTTAAGGTAAGAGAAAGCCATGCTCATGTAAAGCAGTATCTTCATTCCTCCAGCAAAAACAATGACATATACATGCAATCTGTATGTTATCTGATTGGGGAACTTATTTATGCCTCAAACTGAACAGGGCAGAATTTTTCTTCTCTTTTAGAGCTATACTTTTGTTTTTGCTATTTACCGTGTATATAGGGAAGCCTATACTAAGCCTTTGCACGATAAAGGTCTTAATGGAATAGATATAATCTGAAATGAATATGCAGATAATAAAAATACCATAATATTATAAATCAAACATAACCAAATCCTGTCAGCTCAAGCGGATCAAATGAAAGCAATATTTCGCCCTACGAATTACCTTGGTGAAGCAGCTGAACTCGATACAGAGGTGGGAGTGATGTCAGAAGGCAGGTGTGCAAGCGCATAGCCAACAAATAGCGTAAGCCACATTCATCCAAGGTATCTCTTCCTGTGAAATAGAAAATACTGACTTTTGAACATGCAGATGCCTGCAAGAGGCATTATATACAACTTACATGCAGTGTGGGAGGAACATACGTTTCTAAACTTGCTGAGAACCTGAACTACAAGTTATTATTATGTATGAAACGTAAGTAGAAGTTTATATTTAAATGGTTTTCTTTCTTATTGTATCTAATCCAAGCAACCGATGCTAGCTTTCAGCTTTGTTATACCAAAACACCCAAGGACTACGTTTACCTTTGCTGAGAAGAACAAGAGTGTTAATTCAATAGTACGTGAGCTACTAACCTGAGTAATTCTTATCTCTGTTCTCATCTAGTTCAGTGCTTGTTGTGGCCACAGTGTCTGCCAAAGCTACAAGGAACATCTGCTCCAGTCGAGTGAGGCCTGGCAGACTTGAGTGCATCAGGTGGCTCGAAAGGACACTAGCATGTTCTCGGCCAAAGTAAGTCGGACCGTACTGTGACAGATTAATAACTTTGGATTTACTCTCCCTCTTTTCAGGCTCAAAATCAATAAAGTCTTCAGTTGTAACAGGCTGAATCTGGAACAGATCTGAGTACTGATCCTCTGTTTTCCTCTTAGCATGGTCTTCAGAGCCCTGAGGTATTTTAGAAGTTTCTTCAGAAACGTAAGTGGCATCTTGATCTGCAGCAAGCAGCGCATACAGTGGCAGTGGAGGAATTGAGTCTATCTCTGTGTAGTCTCGAGTACCATCTTTTCCAGCTGTGATGGTATCCTTTGCAGTACTGCCACTTACACTAATGGTGCGAGAAAGGTGGCGTTTAGGACCGGTTCCTTCTCCAGCTTCTGCATCTTTAACTATTGCAACTTCTCCTGCAATACATTTAACTAAATGCGATAGAATTGCTTTGGCTCGGCGAACTTTACCCAGATCCATAAGTTCTAATAACTGGGTTGGATGGTACTGGGGTAGAGTAGGCGAAAGAACATGAGCAGCTTCAAAAAGGCCACCATCCTGAATTACAGTTGGAGTGCCAAAAACATCATCCACAATACCTGCCCCATCAATTACACTGGTCTTCTTTGCTATCAAGCTTGTTTTGAGTGGATCTTGTGTTGTTGAGTCTTCAGTAGTAAAAACATCACTTTCTCCATCACCAAACTTGACAGCATGTTTCCACTGGGCATAAACATGCATTTCACAGTCCATTCCCACTACCAGTATACCATCTCTCACCCAGGACAGAGAAACAGGCAGTGAAGGAGTGCCATCTACAGACGATACCAAATCAATTGATCTAAGCAACACCCACTTTGACTTTATACCTTGTTTTATGCTACCACCTAGTGGTAAAGTAATGACAGCTACTCCCTCTTTGCTGCTGGTTTGATCTGTTACAATTCCTGAAAGTCTTCCGTACATGAAGATGTTGGCACCAACTCCAACTGTCAATATATGTGAGCCATCTTCTTTTGATACCCAGTCCAAATGCACCAAATGCTTGATACTGGGCACCAGGTACTTGTCTTTATTCAAACAAGCATCTGATTTACTGTAAACAAATAAGTTACTATCTACACTGACCCTTGAATCAAGTACACTTCCAACCTTAACTAAATCATCCAGATGAATTGTCTGTTCCAAAACCCACTCTGATCCTCCAGTAGACTCACATTCAAGTATACAAACATGCATGGAAAATTCTTTGGAAACAAAACCATTATGCTGTATGGGTTGTTTGTATGCTACTGCAAGACGCCCTGTGTAAGAACAGCTAACAGCAACTGGCCTTCCCACTATGCTCACTGTACTGCTGTTGTCTTCTCCTTCATCGTTCATTAAAGGCCATTTTCTCCAATGATATGTTTCCCTTTCTTCATTGTTGCTGTTTAGGTCTGTCTCTACAGAACATCTCCAGAACCGCACTCTGTTGTCTGAACATGATGTTACTATCAAATAAGGTGCAAGGCAGACTGGGTATATGGATGAAGAACTCAGGTGACCTGAAGTTAGAACAAACATATTTAGTTTTAGTAATATAAAGCAGAATGCCTATAAGGCAGATGTAACGCTGTCTAACTACTGATAGAGAACTTTACAAATTTGCATTATTTTTCTAATCTGAAGTTGGGTAAAGGCAAACGAATTAAGACTGATAAACAGTCTTGCAACTTGAACATTACTAATCATCTGCATTTCTGGTCACTGTTCAAAGATGATAAACCGGAATTGAAATAATTCAGAGAAGGGTTGTTAGAATAATGAGAGGAATACAAAGCCTTAATCAGATGAATTTAAAGAAGTTAAGATTAGGTTCATATAGCCCACCAAAATGAAACCTAAGAGGGAAGGGGAAAAAGAAAAAAAAGACAGGAGAGACAGACAAACAGAAGAAGGTGTAAGTGCAACAGGTAAAACAAGCGCTATACACCCAACACATTAAAGCTGGCCGATGACCAAGCAGGTATAAATTGTTCATTAATAAATTAAGACTAGAAGTTAAGTTTCCAACTATTAGAGCAGTAAGTTTCAGGGGACTTGATAATGTTTATGAAAGGATAACATGACATGAACACTATGATTTGAGAGAGCCTTTTTAGTCCCATGTTCCCTGTATCAGTAAATCAGAGTACAATAGGCTGAGGAGATACAATCCTAGAAACCAGGAGGTAAATTAGTGAACCAACTCGATAGGAAAAAAAAATGTTAAATTTACCTGCTGAAGGAGTTGCTCGTATTACTTCTACACCAACAGGAAGATCCAGAGGTTGGCTATACACAAGTCTGGAGCTCAGAATGAGTTTACTAGCAGTCTGAAGATTAGCAATTGATGAAGATCGTGGAATGGGACTTACGCCAGGTGATATATCTGGAGAAGAATCCACAGTCTTTTGCTCAGGTACACTAAGCTTATTCTCTGATGAAGCAGCCTCAGTTGGTTTTGCTATATAAAAAAAAAAAATACAAATTTTTATCAGTGTTAAAAAACTGTTTATAAGTAAAGACGCGGCATGAATATCCTATAATCAGATTTATTTTTCTTAGCAGTGCTTAACTTACACAAAATAATTATACGTGCAGCTTGCATTAGTTTTATCATATGCTTTGGCTATTTGTTTTAAGAGACCCAAAATATTCTGAAATATTGATAGTTTAAAATAAAGAATCCAATGCTTAAGTACATTACTCGCCCCATTAACAAATTTTTATATTACTGTTGCTATAGAATGCACCAATGTTTGTAAGGAATGCTTACTGCCTCTATTACATTGATAGATTAGCCTGAAGATTCCCAACATTGAGGCTTCTGCTTGACAAAGGTGACAATTTATTTTAAAATAAACCACCAAGCTTTAAGTTTTATTTAAAATAATATAAAAGAAACATCACAGTAACAGTCACTCACCTAAGCAGGCTTGCACAGATTTGAGATGAAGATGCCACATCTGGAGAACAGAGCAGCCATTACTATCTTTCTCAATTACTACTAGGTAGAACTTTTCTGAGAAAGGTGGTGGACGATACCCTGCAATTTAAACATACGATCACTATCATGAAGGTTATGTTCAACATAAAGAATTTTCCGTAACAGAAGAATCTCTAAAAATTATTTAAAAAACCCAGTCTTCCTCTTTGAAAGAAATTGCTTGTTTATAAAATGAAATATTCAAACAGAAACCATTAATAATATTTTTAATCAACATTTTGATTGCTCATGGGTACAGAAGAATTATGAAAATAAAGAGACAGACTGACTTACAGACAACCTGAGTATTAGCGGCAAATCTAATTTTTTAGATACATTTGCCTTCCTAGTTAGTTTGAACTATTTTGCTAGATCATAAAGACTCTTTTCTATCTGCCTGCTTGCTTCCTTTTTCTTTTAAAGTTTTAAGACTACTACCAAATTCCCCAGTTACTTTCTGTTGTATTAACTCAGAAGTCAGATATATTCACCTTATCACCTAGAACTACATGTTGATGCAGAAAATACCCTTTTGTTCTATTTTGTACCCTTTTTTATATATAACTTACAGCATTTTGAAAAATGGACTTTGTCATTTAAATTAAAATGTTTCACTCTAAGCAAATTAGAATGCCTTTGTTTAATACCATTACCATGTAAACAACAATTCATATAAGCAACAGGAAACAGCCATTTTACTGACTTCTACAGATTCTCATTAAAAAGGAAACTAGCATATGCTGGCTAGATGTCAGTATTTTTTAAGAATGTTTTTGGTGCCTACTTCATTCATATAAGTTATCTTTATGCTATACCTTGTGATGGCTGGAAAAATATCTCAGTTTCCTTCCCTTCCACGTCTTCCTTATGTGGTTTGTATCCCAAAATGAAGTCTTCTTGAAAGACATGAAGCAACTGTGTGTTGGAGCCACACTGAAACATTAAGCAACAGTTATGCTTCCAGAACAGTAGAGCAACATTTTGTACTAAAGCAATTATTTCTTCTGTGCAATCTAGCTATGGATGAGGATCACTTTCTTTTATAGTGTTGAAAATTATTTTAATGCATCAGAGAGACTAAACACTTCCCTCTTATACTGAGCAGCATATTATAGAACCGATTGTTTGTACATTCAAATAATTTCACTGAAATCTACCATACCAGACAAATTCTGTAATAGCATTTTTGCCACAGTTATTGACAGATGAATTAGAATCTGATTGGTTTTATTTCTTTAGGCGTTGAATAAATGACAGTGGCAAAAAATCTTAAGACTTTTATCCCTCCTCAGTAGGAAGACATGTCTGCAGTGAATTGCTTGGGAAATTTATGGGAATGAATTGCAGATTTTCCTTCTCTCTGATACCTCAACATCTGTCCTTCCTGACAGCAACAGACCTCTTTGCAGCACTTCCACCTCTCTACAATGGAGGCTGCTGGCAGTGAAATCCTTTCCTGCAGGCAAGAAAAAAATATGTCCCCCAAAGACAATGATGGCAAAGTTTTCATGTTGCAAAACACCCTCTTTTTCCAGAGAAATATGGAAAAAGATTATTCCCTGTAATCACCTACAAAAATTCTAGAAAATTTTTTTATCAATCTGAACTTAAAATTGAAGATTCTATGCGATTAATACTTAAAAGACATGGAAATTTATTGACAAATAGATAAATACTTCCTTATATATGTCCAAAACATCCAGATGTCTAATTAAGAAATGGTAAAATGCACTGTTTTCACAGGCTGCTTCCTAACAGAAAACAGCACGGGAACATGTCTGATCAAAGTAACTGTGAGTAAGAACAAGGTGTAATAATACTGCCTTCTCATTGTTTGTAATGTATAGCTGTATTAGTTAACAGTAACAGGTAAGAACTTGTCTTACAAGACACACAAAAAACCCTGAAGTCATACATGGCTATGATGCCTACATTTTGGAATGGTTAGGTCTAGTTTTTAGGTTTGGGTTTTGTTTAAATGTTGTTCATTTTTTTGTTCGTTTGGGTTTGCAGAGGATTGATTTTTTTTTCCCTTTAAATTATGACGGTTTGTAAACTAGTCGTTATTTAAGTTTTGTCTTCATCAAGAGTTATGCTTAGAAAATATTGTTTACACTCTAACAATAGGCTTTAACCTCCCAGCAGCTAAAGAAAAGTTATCTGACTAAAATGTTCAAGGTGTATCAACATCCACAAAAATTCAATGCAATCATTATCACCATAGGGAAATGTCATATCTTTTACTTATTTTCAACAGATTAGGTTAATTAACAGACAAAGCTATTTTTAGACACCTTTATGTAATACTTTTAAAGAGTTAACCATTTATTTACTTTGTTAGTTATTGCATCAAGTTCAATAATGCATCCTGGTCGAGCAGTAGATTGTTGGCTCACAATGTTAAACACTTCTCCAATAAGTTTCTGAAACAGAGCAAAATGAGAAGAGTTAGTATTTTTCCTTCAGACAGAAAGAAACTGCAGTCATTTACAATAAACTGATGCTTTCATTTTTCTTGTTGGCATACACTGTAACAGATTTCTTCCTGTTGTCATTTTGGCACTTACGAAAAATGCATTTATTAAGATATTTGCACTGGTGTGCGTCTGCATCTATTAATAGGGATAGCACATCAGTTTTTATGGAAACTAGATGATGTTTATTTAAAGATTTATCTTTTCATAACATAACTTAGTATCTGTGCCATGAGAAACTCAAGTGTACTGCTTCACTTTTGTTTAAAGCTTCAGGTTTTGTCATAACACGTAAAAAAAAAATAAACCAGTACAGCTTTTATAAAACTGAAGGCTCTATTGATTTTTGCTGGAATGTTTACAATCATTGCTCCTAGAACAGAGTCCTCAGACTGATCCAAATACTGACAGGCTCTATCTTGCAGGATATCTTAACAAATAAGAGAAGAATGGGAAAAAAAGGAAAGATGTGCTTCTTTGTACAATAACAGTGCAAGTTCAGGCTTTACTGTCCTTAGTCATACAAATGAAAGATAAAAAGGATTAAAAAACTGCTTATTACAGAAAAAATAAGAGCTAATATTATCCTTAGAAATAACCTGCTGATTCCCCCATCTCTGCCCTTCCTCATGTATAAATGTAACTTGGGTGGATACACCTAAGTCTTGCTCTTCTGTCTTCACCTTCTGACTTGCTCTTGACTCCCCTCTTTTGGAAGGGCAAAGACAGACAGACTATTTTTCCTTTCCCCACCTGCTACTTGTCAGGGAAATTTTGTTTCAGTCCAGCCAATTTTAGTAGTACGAGCTGCATTTCTGTCTGCTAATGTTTACAGACAGCTGCAAAACATGTAATTACGCAAGGTATAATGCATAAGATCCTATACATGGACTGGCACAAAAATTATACAGAAGTAAGTGAAGACAAAGCACTGGAGGGAAAAAAAGTTACCTTAATTAGTTTTATTTTAATACTTTTAAACCATTGCTACATAAAACTTACAGATGATTCAGGGTCAGATAATTCATCTAGAAGTTTTCGTGCATCTACAACAGCTTGATAGAGTCTCAGGTTTTTGCCATCAGATGCAACAAAACAAGCACTAGCAGAGTTGCAATATGTACCTAATAGAAAACACAAAAATTTAATAGTTAAAAAAAATGGCAGTCAAATGGCATCTGGTACTCTATTACAATCCACTTCACACTATCTGAATATGTGTGACAGACTGAAGGAGCTGGGGTTGTTCAGCTTGGAGAAAAGGAGGCTCCGAGGAGACCTCATAGCAGCCTTCCAGTACCTGAGGGGGGCCTACAGGAAGGCTGGGGAGGGTCTGTTTACAAAGGCCTGCAGTGACAGGAC
>KZ505660.1:925079-946082 GCA_002844005.1 Limosa lapponica baueri
AATCTATGAATCTATGTTTCTAACCTAATTTTCATAAAGTACTGAAGCAAAAAATGTAAGCAAATGTGTGCATTAAAACACCATTATTTGAACTTTGAAATAACTCCCTTTCTGCTCATTTATGTAACTGAAACTCCTCATAAAAGTTGAATAATCTAAGCAGAATGTTCACAAACACAGTTCACGTATGCAAAAACCAGTATGTAGTACACCTAATGGAATGCTGCCATTCCGTAAAATGGTTATGGTCTCTTCACCGTCTCCTCTAAAGAGGTGCTCAGAAGAGCTAACTAGCTTCCCTAGGTTGTCAGAGATGATTCAGAGTAGGAGTCCAAGGTAAACACTTCAAAAAAGCTGTATTAGCTATAGCTTTTTCCCTTGTTTACTGTCTCTAGGCTCTTTGGATAAAATTAACCTCTATGAATATTCCCTTCTACCCTCCAGTTAAAAGTGCAGATACAAAAGTGGAGGGAGAAATACCTTTAGTAGTGAATAATATGTGAAAACCTGTAACAGAGTGTCTCTTGCTTCTCTACAGTATAGGGAACAGGCTTGACACAAGGTTTTCTATTCTGATACATGTTTTCCTCTTACTTTTTAAGAGGGAAACAGCTAGCTCTTTGTGTTGAGAAGATTTTGTGGGATTCAGACAGCACAGAATGTTACTATGTGAGCACAGAAAATGGATTTACCTTAAATCAAAGGTATGTTATGCATTTATTAAGCGTATTTAGGATTTTTGAGGTTGTACAACATCTTTGACCCCCATTTAATCATTGCAAAGGTCAGACTGGCCTTAGCATAATAAAATAACCTGGCATTATTAGTATAAAATTTAATGTTACATCCACAGCACAAATGACATTTTTAGTATTGTATACAAAGATGACAACTACTACAACAGCATAATTAAAAAATAAGTATCTGAGTGGCTCAATAGAGTAACATGTGCAGAGACAATTATCCTAACTCCAATAGAAAGCCCTAAAATTAAATACAAAAACTGAAGAATTGTCCTAGGGCATTACACATCAGATGTTGTACTGCCTGACCTCTGAAAAAGTATTGTTTGCAGTTCTGTAAAGTTAATGTAGTCTCTTTCTTTAAAAATCTTCTGTGTTCTAACTGCCCTTTTGTAAGCCACTGATGGCCTGAAGAACTTCAGTATTGTTTCAAGATCTTCTAAGCAGAGTTCTTAGCCGGCATGTTAAAAGATTTTGATACTGTAAATTTTGGATTAAAATCTTTCCCAATAATTCATATGTTCTAATGGTCCAAATACTAGTTCTCACTAGTTCTGTTCAACCCACTGCCTCCTCTAACACTATGTGGCCAACAACCCAGATGCCCAAGTCACCAGAACACCTGCATTATTAATACCAACGTAGGGAACACTCAGTGAAGCTGCGTAAAACACTGAGGAAAGGGATAATCCTGTTCTTTGTGACAGCGAGGATTGTTTACTCACACAAAGAGGTTACTGAATGTTAGCTGATCCACAGTAGCTACAGACACACTCAGACTAGATTAAATGTTTTGAAGTAACTTAACCTCAAATGAAATAAATGCTTAATTTGCATAATACAAAAAATTGCTGTAAAGTTAATATAAATATACTCCAAATACAATAGTAATTTAGTTTAACAAATTAATTTTATGTCTCATGATATTAACTCTATATGGAAACATCCTAAGTATACTCACCAAGGCAATAGCTGGGAATAAGTGTTGGAAGCCAGGCTACGTTAGAGAAAGCGGAGGTATGAAGAGAGTTAATTCGAGCCAATTCAGATACTCCTCCAGTGTACGATAAAGGTCCTATAGGGTCTACACGCCACAGAATCAGCTCACTATAGATTGCATTTGGGTCATGGAATGTACGGGTTGCTGCATTTTTAAGTTGCTGCCTGGAAGAACCTTTCACATGTTTTATAGGATCCATTATTCTGTTTATCCTGTCAGAGTCCCAAGAACTGTCTGATTCGGGAGTTAACAGAGCATTATGATGAGAAGATGTTAGCAGTAATGGTAACACAGAATGGCAAGCTAGATCATTGAGATGAAAACGGTGACCGCAATACCTAAATTTATGTGATACAGTTAGCACAGTAGTGAAAGCTGATTTATCAGCAAAAGTAACTGCCCACTGATTTAGAGAGCCATCTATATGTTTGGAAATCATCATTACTATGGGAGAAATTATATTCACATTTGCACTGTCCTGGGCACAGCTTGGTCCTTTATTTCCTAGAGTCTTATCTGGAAAGTCCATTGTATTCTGATGTACAGCATTACTGTCATCTTTTAAAAAGACAGGGCAAGCATACATCATAATATTTTTGCTAAGGGAACTAGCATCTCCTGATGGAAACGCAACAGGAATCCTAGAAGAAAATGAAACCTAAAAAAACAAAAAAAGAAAAGAATTAGAATCTAATAACTCAGCTTAAGACTGAATAAATGTTAGCTGTTTCACAGGAAGTACTTAAATTCATACTGATGTTCAGATATAAAAGAAAAGACACAATGATTGTTGATTAAGATCATAAATAATAAAAGAATTTCAAATATACAATACCTGAACTTGTCGAAAGATGCCCGGAGTGTATTCATCCAAGTATTTCACATGCCACACCAGAAAGGTACCGTCAATAGGGTGGATAGTAAAAAGCATATCTGGATTTCTGTTCCATTCAGTTAGGAGCAACTCAATTTTCCGATCTAACAAAACTGTTGGAAGAGGCATGCGTGGGCCTGCTAGTAGAGATGTCTTGGGGCTTCCCTCTCTTTCTCCATCTTCATGTTCTGAAGAGCCTGTACCAGTCCCTGTCTCCGATTCTCTGTCTATAGACAAGTCTGCAACAGAAATGTGCCATTTTATCCATTGCAAAGATTTCCCTGTAAGTTTCTATTCAAAACAACACAGCATTTTAAAATGCGGTTATAGTGCTATATTTATGCAAACTGAGGGTAGAAACATGTTTCTTTGGTCTGTCTGTACAAAAATACAAGGCCCTGGCCTTTGACTATTGCTCCTAACTATGGGATACAAGTAGTAATAAATATAACCATAAAAATCCAGATACTAAGCAATGCCCTGCCTAAGATTATTCTGGTCACCTGTATAAACCCACATATTTTATATGAATGCTGGTTCCAAATTAATGTGGGTTTTTCTTGTATTTAGAAGGTAATCATCAAATATGTAGTATGTGATTGTTGATGAAATAGTATGTATTACATGTTCAGTAAGAATTATCACACGCTTAACTACCGCATTGGTAATCTAGATTTTAGGAACCTAACCATCAAAAATGACACAATGTATCATCTGTTTACTGTCACTAATTGGTCTTCCAATACTGGAAACAGTGCAGTTGCATTAAAATGGAGCTACGTCCAACCCTTCTTTAAGCTTGCCATAAATTGGTATGTAATTACTGACAACCTGATAGTAAGGTAAATAGAGAGCAGGTCTTAGTCATAATTTCATAGCTCAGTGGTATATATCCAAAATGGAAACCAAAGACAAAAACTACCTTTCTTTTTCACTGTGTATATTACTATTGTGTTCCAACAGAGAGTACATCATTGAATTTTTCATGCTTACAATTACCGCAGACAAGATTTCAGCTGTAAATGTCTATTTTACATTAGTGATAAAATATTAGCACTTGTAACTCTTGTGCTAAAGAATTGCATTATTACATTAATGTGCTTCAAAATAATTCTTGTGCTACATACCTCAATATTACTAACCATGATCTAATTTCATTACTAACCATGATCTAATTTCATATGTAAACCTCTCTCTTTTTCTTCCATTTCTTCTTCCTCTTCAACCTCAATATCAAAATCTTGTTCTAGTTGTTGTTCAGAAATTTTTCTTAGATGCTGCATAAATACTTCAATAGAGGATGTAAAATTAAATTCTTTATTATTCAACCAATGAACAACGAAGCCTCCATTTCCTTCATCTATATTAAAAGCTGTTCCAGCCAAGACTGATGGAATATCTGTGGACAATTTTAAACAAATAAAAAAGCTATATATTAAACTGCCCATCTTCTTTTTTTATATATATATATACACACACACATATATAAACAGATTTCTTAATTAAGACATTTAACTTGTTTTAGGTAGAAAATAATTTGCGCCTGTAAGATTAGACAAGGTAGGATGCAGATGAAGTTTTTATATATAATTTTAATTAAAAAAAATATATCAATATTTTAGCATTAATAAATTTACATGAAAATTGATTCTTACATCAATGGTAAATAATACTCAACAGTTCTAATTGCTCCGTTTCATACATTGCAGTGTTGTCATTTCAGGGACAGATTTTAGGTAAGGCACATGATTGTTCTTCAATCTTTTCCCTGTTTAAAATATTCCGAACTATTCTATAAAAAGCAGCTGCTTTCCTGCCAAAAAATCCAGTACAGCTTTTTTTTGTTCACTATATATTCTGTAGGATGCAAATACTTTATTCATCATATACCATTGCCTCGCCAAAACCAACAATGCTAAGCAGACTTGAAATTCAGGTGTCTTTTGCTTTCTGATGTGCAAAGATGAATTTAATTGGCTTTTAAACATGCTGAAGGTATTCAGAAAAAATTCAGCCTCATTTGTCTTACAGAACTCTATGCCAAGTAACAGACTTGTGAAATAACAGTCTTCCTACAAATTCCCTGTATTCAATTAGACAAAGAAAAGAACGTGCATCAAATTTTTCTCATTTTGTGCAAATATATTATTACAGTTCAATAAATGGTTGTATTTCACCTGTAGTAGGGTTGATGCTTGCTGCTATATGGAAGTGACCAAGTGCATTTGCATGATGTGAAATGTGACGCTGAACTTCATGAGTACCCTGTTGATCTGGCAACACATCTGTGTGGGTAACAAGAACCGAAGACCTCCTTTGTCCTTTTCTCATATTTTTCAAATGGTGAATTGTCTGGTTTAGTTATAAAAAATAAATTAAGAAATACTAAAAAAATGTAAGGTAAAAATTCACACTTATATAAAGCCTAAAGCTTTTTAATTTCAATCTAAGAAGTGATGACTAATTTCAAAAGGATTATTTTAAATAGATTGCAACACAGATTAGTAACACTTATGTACATCAGTTCCGGTCAAAGGCAAAGCTACTCTAACAGTCTTCTGAAAGTTCCCTTAATATCTGCTCCAACAACACCACAAAAATAGACACTATTTTGTGTAACATTCATTACAACAATCTAGAAGCAGTAACCTTCGCAATATCATTTTATAACGAATTATTATTATGTAACTAAAAATTGCTGAAAGCACAACTGATGCAACAGCCCAAAGCATACTTGGTTCTACTCTCCCTATTTCTTGATAGTCATGATATATAAGTAGTAAAAACTTGGTCTGACTGCAGTAATCTACAAATTAGTGTTGAGGTCGTTGGGTTTTTTGTTCTTTCTTGTTTTCATACTGATAGGTTTTCTTTTACTGTAAACTTAATAGACTTGGTATGACTGCCACTGAAATGTGGAGCCCCATATTACCACCTTTTGGAAATGCAATTATCAAATCAGAGAACTAAAAATTAAAAGTTTATTTATTGCTTCCACTGTTTTTATAATTACAGACTTTCAGACCCAATCAGAAATTAAACCATCACTTACTATTCCATGTTAAACAGTGTCTTTTCCCAGCACTGTTAACTATAGAAAAAGCAGATTGAGTTTTAAGAACATGGAGCTTGGATGCAGAGATTCAAAGTCTCTGAATTCTCAGTGTTTAATATGCTGTTCTTTAGTGTAGTAACAGACTTCAAAAACTGATATGAAATAATTCAGATTATTCTGTTATGCTTATAACAACTAGATAATACAGATTCTTAAGAGTTCTACAACCTTTAAATATTTAAGTTTTAAGAATCTTGAAATAAAGAATTGACAGAATAAGTATTTACTTGTACCTCTAGCGCATGCTGTATTTTATCCTTTTGCTTTCCAGATTGAGAGATGGTGCTGCTAATGCTGGAAGTGCTGGTTTCACAGATCTGCTCACCAAGAAGAGTATCTTCTGGTAACAATGTCTCTGCCCACAGCCGACAGATGCCATCAAGACACGATGTGAGTAACACATTACAGACCAAACCCCTAATGACAGATATATCAAGGTTACTACCAATGTAATAAATTAGCTATACGGACACGGTAGAAATTGGGGGAGTATACAAGTATTTAGTATTTACTGTTTCATTCAGGTTTCTGCCTCTCGCTTAACTGAAGATTTTGTATCGGTAGTGATTTTTGGCATGCTGATAAAAACATAGATTATTGGGAGAAGTGCTTGTTAATGGTTATTATTTGATAAATGCAACAGTTATTATAAAACTGCAGTTATGAAGCTGCCTAAGCTATCTGACTTGATGGACTATGTGAAGAATGCATAAGTTTTACTAAATAATGAAACGTGGAATTGAGCAACTAATTAAACACCAGTATGTATAATAAGGCACAGAAGATAGCTTACTAAATGCTAATAATTTAAAAAAATATTTTATCTCCAATGTCATGGCAACATTTGGTGAAGATGAAGCCTTACATCCATGCTTCCTGGCATAACTTGAGAAGGCACTGAAGTTTAGACCATATTTTAGAATAAATCTCACCTGTTAACAAGACTATCACTATTGTACTAGGTAATACAGAAGCTTATGGGAAGATGTTGACATGCTTTATTTCTTGAAAGTATAAGCAGAGAAATCTAATCACATTCTTAGTGGCCAAACTTTAAGCAGAGTGTTAAAAAATACTTGGTCAAAGACTTGCTTGCCTTTTTAAAAAACAGAAAACTTTCGAACCTGGGCATGTACTTGCTAGTGTTACGCCATGAAAATCCTGTCACTGCTCGAGGATGTGCCAAATAAACAAATGAGAAGTGGACAACCCCTGAGCATTTTTTCTTCTCTTCGTTCTCTTGGGGCAGAAGAGAGGACTTCCAACCAGTCATAGGATACCAAACCTTTAAAAGGCAGTCATCCTAGGTAAAGCAATAAAAAACCATGGGGTTAGCTAGCTATTATTAAAAACGTCCTTCATGAAAACTTGATCTGTGGCCCAGAACTATGGGCAGTTTTTCAGACAACCCATTTCCGAGACCATTTAATTTCATTGATGGTCATCCTGGAACAAGTTACAGGACTGAAGAAATACTGTGCTGGCAATGCTCCACTCCCATAAGAAATACTTCTTCCAGTCCAGTCGGCCCCCTACTTTCCTCTTGGTTCTCTATGCATTTTCTGCATAGCACATACACACACTTAAATCCCATGTCCATTTTCCTGCAAAGATAGAAGCCAGAAATAGGCTGCCACTCACACTACAATATTAAGCTCATTAACACTCAGTTTCTCCACTGAGACAATTCATGCTGTAAGTCCCTGTTGGTTCCCATGCACAGGAAACCTGACTTTCATGGAAAGCACTGTACCTACTGAGGACAGGCACGCAACAGAGGAGCAGATGCATATTACAACCTTCCCCTCCACCAGCACAACCTGTGCTACCTTTCTGGTTTGAATGGTTGGGCACCACTGATGTAATTAATTGAAATAAAACTGAAATGCTGACACAGCAATACTACACAGGCTGATAAGCAAGACTGGAGTATGACTACACTGATGTGAGCTAAGGATAACATTACTAATATGACAACAGTACATTACACTGGCAGGAGGCCACATCCCTGGATTTCAAGCACTTGCTGCTGGAGTGGAGATACAGAATAAAGTAAATAAATGAATAAATTACAAACCTCCAGGAGTGTAGATAAAAGATAGTATTTCCTGACAAGCATCAAAAAGTACAGTATCTGACCAGAGATTCTGCAAGAAGGAAGTCTGACAGGCAGCCCTGTTAAGAATTATGATCAAAGCTGTGTATCTCATGAAAAAACTAATACAGGCTGTCCTACAGACAGAAAATGACTTCTGGAACCATCTGCCTCATCTACTTAGTCAAATTCTTAGCTATATAAAAGTATATTCATGGGAAATAGAAATATGGAATGAAGAAAATATTTTGATAATTGACTAACCACATAGATTCTAAATGCAATATTTATTAAGGTGCTGTAAGTACGTTTTTAGTCATAAAACAATGCAGCTCATGATTCAGTTGTCCTCTTTAGTAAGTGTAAGGAAACAAAGGTTCCTAAAACTCATCTCATTCCGCAACCAATATTAAGTGCAAGCAATAAATGCTTACCTAAGCAGCCTTGAAAACCAAAGGGAAACACTCAAATGAGATGACATTAAAGAGAATTATTAACTGAAAATTTAGCTTGAACAGCAATTTGACAAAAAATATGCCAAACTGAAATAGAAGTTAAGAGCTGATAATTGAACCCAGAATTCATTAAATAGAAAATCTTTTCTAATTTATCCACTGAGGTGGGCATATTATACCAATTTAAATGTGTATGTGTCCTATCATAATGATCTAATATTTATCCTCATTATTTCCAACAGAAGTAGAAAAATATGTTTATACATATCTTAAAGTTCATTTAAGTATACTTTATCTAAAATATATATACAAGTCTGTATCACTGTCACTGTATTCCAGGTTGATTCTCAAGTATTCAATAAGAGGACACAGCTAAATCCAATTTCTTGTTGCTGAAATTCATGGAATTACACGAAAATACAGCATTACACGAGATGATAATTTAATTTAGCTTAGGCTACAATGGAGTGTATGGTCCAGGACTATTCTATAATACTTACTTACTTTTCTCAAACAAATGCAGAAAATTGCACGCACTTACTTAATCATTCTTTTTCTGTACTTACCTTCCCAGCTGTTGCAAAGTATTCACCATCAGGAGACCATGCCATCAAATGTACTGATATCGCAGTCCTAAATAACATGAGAGTACAGTTTAAGTTGTAAGTAAAGTCTATTTATTCTACAGTATTATTCCATATGTATTGAGTTGATTAAGTATTATTGTTCATTATTTAAATGAAATATATTAGTATTTTATAGTTGTTACTTTAAGCATACTTTAGAAATAGCAAAGCATAAAAAGTATTTGCTATAATGAAATAAAATATTTAGTATTTTCACAGTTTTACAGAAAAACAGCACATAAAATAAATGGTTTTACACACGGCAAGCCTAGGCTAGATCCAATGAGATCCCAGAAGTGAGGTTTGTCTCACCTGCTCTTCTACTCCCAGTGAGGCCAAGACAAATAGTAGGAAGAAATGAAAGTGAAGATCTTTTAGATAACTTGTGATACTATTTGTCTGTAACTACAGCTTATGGGTCAGCTGTCTGAAAGAGGAAACCACCCTATACAGTGCTTTGAGGGCACAAAATCTAAAATGGCTTAAAAAAAGTCAAGAGAAAACAGGTTCATAGGCAGCTGCTTCCCAAGTCTGCTTGTACCTAGAAATGGCAGATCATGAAGCACTTCTGTAACATG
Source organism: Limosa lapponica baueri (assembly GCA_002844005.1). Lineage (NCBI taxonomy): Eukaryota > Metazoa > Chordata > Aves > Charadriiformes > Scolopacidae > Limosa > Limosa lapponica. Next base: position 934,566 of record KZ505660.1, read on the forward strand.
GATCTCAAACAGAACCAGGCAGAAAGAGTTTCAGGACCCTCTTCCTAAGATTCAGGAATCAGCTCATCTTTATCAGTGCAGCATATCTGCCTGCTACCGCTCCTCTGTTCAGTCTCATCCAGTATCTCAGCACTACTTTCAAAGATGAGAAAACAGGGACAATTTTGATACACTGCCAGTGCTACAGCGTGGGTAAGCCTTTGACTAGGTTGACTGGGCTAGCTGGTGATAGGTCATTCGAAAAAGTGAGGAATTTTTATTTGGAGTAACTTACATTTTAAGATGTTTTAAAAGCAAATTTAAAAATATGGTTTTGGAGAGAAGACAGGGTTGATATATGAGGCGGCATTGCAATTGCTCTGAAAATAAAAAATTATCTCACTCACTTGCACTGCCAGACACATTTCCAGTCATTTAGAACTGGGAGAACTTTATCATCTTTGATCTGATTGTCAGGATCATAATCTTCATCTTCTTCTAGAATGTCACTAGATGGAGGGGCCCACAATTGCAAAAAGTCAGTTGCTGTCAGCAGCCTATTACCTGAAAGTGAGAAGTATCAAGACTGTGAAACCATGATGATGCAGTTATATTGAAAGATTAAGCCTGTCATCATACTTTGTTGAGAATTATTCAAAACAGGTTGAAAACTCAACTTTATACAGTCAGTTTGAAATGCAACAGGGTATTCAATTATATGTGGCTTTATTCAAACATTTTGAATTTATAATACTGTTTAAGAAAGAACATCAAGGTTTTTTGGTGACTTCAAATGATAAATCGTATTTAATAATGAATCTTGCAGATGCTAAATAGCCATTCACATCTCAAATAAATACACATTGTTAGACATCTTATAAATGTCTGTGTCCAGGTACATTGCTGACTTTAATTGTGATAAAATTCAATTTCAATGATTACTAGTGGTAATTTAAGTCAGCAACTTAACGCTGTGATTCCCAAACTAAGATCTTGCACAGGAGACTCAACACTTGGCACAGCAGCTTCACAAATGTGAACTGTAACTTCGCATTTTACACAACACTACTTGAGAACAGATAATCTAAAGTTTCCATATTCATGCTCTCACTTTATTACAATAAAAATAATTTGTGTTCAAGTTCCCTTAACTACAAATGTTGAACAAATACTTCACATTACCTTGAGGATCCCATGCCAGGTTGTAAGTCATAGAACTGAGGAAGAATTGCCCAGTTTTAAGCCACTGACACTTTAGTTGCTGTGGTTTTAAAACAGTAAAGGATTAATTCTCACATCAACAGCAAAATACAAAGATATCGGATTTTCATTCTTTCTCTATTAAATTGCTATTAAGCCTGTTGCAAGAACATTCAGGACCCAGTAGTAGATTGCTGACTCTAGTTTTAATAATTTCTTTAATTGTTTAATAAAAATTATACACATCACAGAGTGCCCTGCAAACCAGATCTGGACCTGTCACATACCAATATATCTATAGATTACTTTACATTTATAACAATGTAAGAGGTGACAATATAGATGCAACAAAGATTGTGAAACCTGCTTGAGACCATACTTAATGCTTGAGTGCTCAGCCATGGCTGTGCTGTTAAAACAAGCCTGGGTACATGTATACACATCTAAGTCATATTTCTGTATCACAGATCTGACAACCTCTTCAAGTTAAAGAAACACCAACTTGTCACCATGTCATTCTAGCAGGAGATTCAAGAACAAGATGTTGTGAACTTAGGAGAAGTACAGTCCCCAGTTCGATTCACACAGTGGAAGATTCTACCCATCCAATTTTATTATGGATGGTGGAAAATGTTTATCCTTTAGTCTTTTGTGTGCCAATGTAATATAATAACTGGCAGACAGAGTTTTGCCTAAGTCTAAGAACCTAAACTGAATTACAATCATGAAATATATACTTACACAATTTCTTTTATGAGAATTTATACCAAGCGGTTCAAAAATACAAACAGCATTTCCATACGATGCTGCAATCTGGAAAGAAAATATTGAAGACTCAAAATGTAAGGTTAGGAGATAAGTGTAACTGTTATTTCAAATTAGCTATTTAGTATTCCAAAATATGTAAGGAATTTCCAGTCCCTCTTCTATGTGCTGTTGTTCAAGAAAAGTAAAATTAATACAAATGTCATTAATTGTGTTATAGGTATACTCTCCTATGGAATTTGAGAAATACATACCTCTGAACAAGCCTATCTTTAAGATTTTAACTCTAAGTTAAAGATAAAGGGAAGATATTCTATTCAGTGGGATAAACACTGTCAATCAGATCTAATATATTCCTCTAGGGTAACTACTGTTAATGCATAAGGGAAAGCTGATGCCTTCACTACTTCTTCTCACGTTCTGGCTACTTCACAGCTAACTAATAAATTAATTATAAGTGTCTGGCTCTCAATGTGTTCCCAGATTCCATTTTGTACCACTAAATAATAATTATGAGGAACAGGAGGAAATGTAATTCTATTTTGACAGTTAAATACATTTTGAGGGGAAAAGGTAAACAGAAAAACCGAAGTATTTATACCACTCAACCCCTCAATTCTTTTACCCACTGATTTCACAGAAACCTCCATACACAAAATGGTCTTTATTGGGAATTTATCTGGTCATGTTCCTCATATGCATATATTTATGAGTACTTTTGATTATCTTTAAAAGTCCTTTTTCTTCCTTAAAAGATTTTAAAAAGAAAAACTGTTGAAGTTCTTCCCATTCAAGATCTTGTTTCCTCAATACAGAAATTATGTAAAAGTTTCATGACATTTATTATGAAATCTTACTTCCTCTTTGGGGGGAGGTTGCAACAACACACTCCCAAAGAAAAGAACAGACCCTGAGTTCAGAGTGCTGAATGCAGAACCACCCAGGGGTTCATGGAGATCTTGCAGGGGCCACCTGTGCAGCTGGAATCTCTCTTCCAGTCCTACTGGGACTGCAGTGCAGGGGCCTTGCCAGCTAAACCTGCCCGACTCCTAACTAGGGCTTTCTCGATACTGCAACCAATTTTTAACTAGCTAATATTAGTGGGCAGTGACACCTGACAAGCAAAATTTGCTCAGTGCACTACCATAACTCATAGAAAGTAGTTTTTTTCTCAGCAACCTAAACTGTCTCGTAAGCATTGTTTAGGGATTAAAAATAAAACCCCATAGCCAGTCAAGGGATCATGCAGTTATGATGACTCGTACCGTAGCACTTCTAAACACACTAAACATGCCTAAGCTTCTCTGAAAAATAAAATATTTCTAATTTATTACTTTGCAGGACACACAAACACACATATGTGTGTATATGTATGTATACACAAATGATTTATCCATGTCTTCTTTAGCTAGATGAAAATATACAATAATGGAGACAATAACAATTTAGTATCATTCCAGTTCTGATACTATACGGTAACTAATACATACTTCCACATTTTTTGAAACCTGTTATTGAGGGTTCTGGAAAGGAATAAAAATCATTGTTACAAGATGCCTCCTGCCCCCCTCCCCCACAAAACATAAATTGCTATTAAATTAAAACAATTCTCTAACACAAAAAATGTTACTTAAAAAGTCACAGATCAGTAAAAACTGATTTTTGTCATTAACTCATTAATACCATTAGTATTATGTAGCTGTTGAATTATTTAGAGTTTTCAATTTTTTTAAAAAAAATCTATACAAATTTATTAAAATCCTTACCCTGCCTTGTCGTTGGGAGCACTCCACACAACTAACTTGGATGTTTCCATGTTTAGCACCGGGAATAATTTGCACACATTCAAAGTCATTTGCCAGAATAACAATGTCACAACCAGAGCCATATGCCTGAAATATTTTTTAAAAGAAATACAATTAAATGTGTATTTTAAAAACTAACTGAATACTTATTAGAGCACTTACGTTTTTGAGAGATCTGTGAAAATCTCCACTGCAACAAGATGTTACTATGTACCTGGTTTATTCCTCGCCAATGCAATAGCACCAGCAGAACAAGCAACAAGTAAAACTAAAGTAAAAAAGTAGCAAAGGAGACATTAAATCTCCCAGGGTTCAAATTGTGACAAACAATGAAAAAAAAAAAAAAAGCCAAAACCAAAATACAACCCCCAAATGTATTCTAGAACTTAAGCTCTGGGTTTTTTTTGGTTTAGGTTTATTTTTTTTCCTCCCTTCCCCTCCTCCCCTTGTTGCCTCTTAGAGCAAGGCAGCCAAGAGCTTAAGTGATTCTCTTCTGTAAGAATCCAATTTCTGGGCTTTTCTGAGTTTTAAGAAGTGCACATTACTGTAAGACTGTAAAACAACAAAGATTTGTCTTGGATATATTGTATCTTGTGCAATACACATAACAGTCTAAATAATTTGTTTAAGAATAAGTTATAGAACAATGATAGCTTGCAGTACCTTTTATCGGCAGGATAAATACATATATATCTGTCTGCCAACCTTTCACCTGTCCTAGTGTGCTAGAATATTCTAAAAAGTTTAGTCATGCCAGATGATCTGCTCCACTGAACTCCCACATTCAGGCATAGAAATTCCTCCCTAGCATCAATCTACCAATAACCCTTTTTAAAGTAAACACTTGTAGCTAGAACTCTACTTAAAGTAAGTTTTCCACTGATTCCAATATGATAGGCAGAAATTTTATGACAGCTGAATTAAGCAGAGAGTGTGCAAATCCTCACCAGTCAATTCCGCATGGTACAAAATTACTTTTGTCATTTTAACTTGTCCCCTGCTTCTTTCACGATAATTTCCAAAATACTGAGTCCTAGTCCTCTCCTTTGAGGCCGATCAGTTTAAAGGCTACCTATATTATTTTTGAGAAGCGCATGAGAAGTTGTATTTCTATAAATTTACAAGATGTAAATTGATGGGCACACTAAGATAATGGTGCAAGATAACCACTGGAACTAGAGCGGACAATTTAGGTCTCATGACCTTCTATGTCTACTTTTGATCCTCCTGAGAAGAAGCAACAAGTAAGAAAGTCTGAAGAAAAAAGCTTAATTTAGTGAAAGTACAGTCACTGCTAAAACCACAAAAGGAACAGCAATACAAGCAGCAAAGCAGAAACTCGGGCCTCAGAAATTAACACACCATACAATTGCACACACAAAAATGAAAACTGCATACAAAACAGATTGTCTAAAAGATTTCCAAGGTCATCTCACAAAAATAAAGTGATACAGTGCTGTCTGAGTCCTCAAGCCCACAACTGTTGTTTTGGGATGCTCTGAGGAACTGATACCGGAGCTATTTACAATGCAAGCAGGAGAGGAAAAAAACAGCTGCTAAAAGGTTGTTAGAGGGAGATTATCTAACAGACTATCCTAGCTCCTCGATGACCAGGCTACGCAATTATTAGACCTAGTCTGGAAGGGAATAAGTTATTATTAAAATGGAATAGGATTATTTCCAGAAAGAAAGATGAGATTCTGAGATAAACTCTGGCATTGAACAGAAAGTCTTGTCTTTTTGCTGGTTTCCTACTTTTTATATTGGAATTTGTTACAAAACCAACTCTACCAGCAGTGTGGAATGCTGGACAGGCCAGCAAATGTTCACAAGTGGGAAGGAAGAAGATAGAGACCAGGATGCAATTACCCGTAAGTTGACAGGAAAATAAAGGTAGGTCCTCTTGTTCCAATAATTTATTCAAAATTCTAACGTTCACAAGCAATTGATTCTGCTACTATTTATTTCAAAGGATGAGCAATTAAAACAGCAAAGAATTGAAAGACTCACCTTCCTTTCAACTGCCTGCCTCATAACTACTTATGCAAACCTACTGAAAGACACGATTGAAATTGTTATCAAGTGCAGCAAAAAAAATGGAATCAATCCACTTCAAACAAGGACTGAAATCTTTCATACCCCATTTTTTCATTGTCGGTACTGATAGTTTGAAATTTGCAAGTCAAGTTAAATTAAGCATAATTTATCACTAGTTGCAATCCTGTTAGAAGGAGATATGGACGCATGCCTCAAATGATATAGGGAAAGGAAAAGACTTCTCGACTTTAATTTCCTTACACTTACAGTTCTTAAACATGCATGTTTGTATGTGTGTGTATAATTGATAATGTATGAAACAAAATATTTTATACTTGAATACGTCTGTTAACTCTGTGAAGCAAAATAATTTACTGTGTTCCATTTGAAATGTTTTCGTTTCTCTTCTCTCCTGTCCCCTATCTGCACTTATTATAGAAACAAAAGAGTATTTTTCTGGCTAATTATACTATTTAGCATCTTTTCACAGAGTTAAGTAAAAAGCTGCTTGTGAATTAAAAGCATGCTTTACTGTAGAATTTTTTTTTTTTTCTTAAAGAATCATCAAGATGTAGAGACCTTTCTCCTGAGTGAAATCTTATTACTGCCACTCACATCCCTCCTACTCTTTGCCTGTATTTGGCACTGCACCAAGTGACTCAGCACACTTAAGTGTCCTATGCCAACAGAGAGGATTTAGTCCCTTGGAGACCGTAGTCGGAACACATTCCCAACAGAAGGGTATCAGCCTTCAGTCTCGGCTCTCTGAGCAAGTGCTGTTTCTTGGTTCTGGGGCCATTTTCTCAGTGTAGATATTTATTCTGAGAAAGTCTGTCATTTTTTGAAAGTATATTAAAGTATATTTACCTTAAATCTTAAATTTACTTTAAGAAGTACATTTATCATAACCCCAACTTTGAGAAAAGATGTCCCCTCATTTTAGAACAAGTGTTCACTTTTTCACATTTACAGTCCCAAATTTTCTCAAAACAGAAAAGGCCAATATACTTTTCTGTACTGAAACATATTCCACATTTCACATTATACGTTTAAATACAAGTTTTCAATTTGATTGCTTTTATGAGGCTTTTTAATATATTCAATATATTAGCATGTTTATACTTGAATAGAAAACACTTCTATTAAATGCTCTTTTTATTTTGTTCTTTCGCTCATTAAGCTGGTAATGAAGCAGAAGTTTGCTACGTTGGCAAAGAATAGGGAAGTGTCATAGAATGTATCATCAGTAGTTCCTTCTTAAGGATTCAGCTGACATCTTTGAGGAGATCATTCTTGCCACCACAGGTCCCTCCTGCCAGACTAACAGTGGCCACAATATTTGTGGTAACAGACCAACAATCTGCATAGCCTGATAAAAGAAATGGAAAATTGGTAAGCCATACAAAAATGAAAGATGGAAAATAAGATGCTGAGATACTGTAACGGATGAGAGCAGCCCAGAGGCCTTAGACAAACAGAATTATAAGCAGTCACTGAATGAAGCAAGTGCAGTAAAAACCACCCACATGGAGTATCTGCCAACCTCCATTTCTAATGTCACTGATAACTTCAAAGAGAAAATTAAATGGAGTTGCAAGACTGCCAGAATGCAAGGATGACTTGCAGGATCCATAAGCAACTAATAAGCTGTAGTTTGCCAATGTCTGCTCTAACTGTCGAGATCTGGGACCACTGAAATGAACAATGACAAAGCTCTAATTGAATGCAGGAGCACCAGATAGAAGTAGGACATTCTGTCCTACCGTAAGAGTTTATGCTCAATTTTCAGATAATTCGAAAGAAGCATGAGCATCTCTCTTTTTCAGCTTTCCATGTTTTCCTGTTTGGCTCTCTAATTTTAGTGTTGAACACTGAAACTACCAGACATCAAAACAACATTCCTTCACGTTTTCAACTTGGCTTTCTTTAGAAAAATAGTCTTCTCTGTATAAAAAAAAAAAAATTATTATTCTCTTTTTATAACCTGCAACTCTTTACAAATTTGGCATAAGTGAAATAGACCAGATGTCCCCAAGCTCCAGTGTGTACTATTAAAGGTACGGGGACATTTCAAGATGTTAAATGATGTGGAAGAAACAAAATCAGCTCACAGTGGTATTTAAAAAAAAAAAGTTCATAGACATCTAAAATGACATAAGCTAACTAAAATCTGTATTAAAACTTGAATTAAAGCCTATAATGGCCTTATGGTACTCCTCCAGTATAACAAACTTATCCTTAAGTTTTTGGTTATGGATAGTAAATATATAAGATGCAGAAATTCCTCCACCTTCCTGTTAGTGATGAAACATTTCCAAACTCTCAAAGGACACAATACTTAAAATCCCCCCCACTAAGTACTAGCAGAATTACATACACTTAATTCAAACTAGCAAAATAACTGGGGAAAAAAAAAAGCCAACCCAAGCCAAAAGCCTGTAGAACAGGCTTTCCTAAACTGATGTTTTGAGACGAATTCATGACTAAAAACACTTTACAATATACTTACACACAGAGGTTAAGACAAAAAAGAATGTGGCAAGGATTCAGATGTTAGGTGTCTGTAATCCAGTTCACATAAACATGACACAGTGGGGAACACATAGAGACATGCAAGTATTAATAAATAACTGGAGGGATTTTTAAATAAGGGGTTTAATAAGTAATTTTTCAAGAAGGATGAGGTAAAGGAGAACCTGACACAGCAGAGAAAACCTATTCTCATTTGTTGTATCTTGTGGACATAACGGTGTGGATGAAGATTTTGGTGTTTTCAATGAGGTAAAAAAGTTTACATGAGTGTGGGAGACTTTCCTCTGCAACAGCTTCTGAAATTCATTACAAACAGTTCCAGGCCAAGTATCAGTACTGGCATGGAAGATGCCAAGATATCCCTAAAATCTGATATTCTGATTTTTTTCATTAATAACATTTAAAGCTCTGTATTTTGTGCATTTAATAACACCTCTTACAAGAAGTAAATATTCATTATCTTTTGTAGGACAGTAGCAAGAGCTTGCAGTTTTTATACTTATAGAATCTAGCATTTAGGTAACTGACATACATGTGGATTTTTAAATTTTTTTTAAACCTAGACTTAGAAACAGCTACATTCTGTTCAGAGTTTCAGGGGGAAAAAACCAACCCTAAGCTTGGACAAAGGGCAGAAGTTATAGAAAGAGAATCAAAACAGCTTATCTTCTTTATTTTAAACCACCATATCATGGAAAGTCAGGCTGGTAACATACATTCCACTCAGAGTTAGGGTCAGTAACTGAAATTGTCTCAATGTAAAACAGCTGGTTAACAACAAAAGCTGAGTGAAATCAACCTTGGTTTTAAAAAATGCAGTTTGTTACCTTTAAGAACTTATTAGCTGCCAATTAGGCTATATGGTTCAAATAACATACCCTTCTTCTGTCTAGGCAGGGTGTGTTCTGCAAGGCCCTTCTGTATAAAGCTCAACTCTGACCTTCTGTAAACTTGTTTGTGAAACATGGTTAACAGTATTCGCTGAAATGAGAACATGAAGCAACAGCAAGTTGAATAGTGCACAGAATTATTACCAGAAATGAGAAAACCAGAACTTCTGTCATTTAGTACTTAAACCCTCTGCTTATTCAGTGTCCTGTTTGGAGCCCATACAAAGGGAAGCTGAAGAGACTGCCTGGTAGAAAACAGCATTACAAAAATATTTGCACCCTTCAAACACTTTTTCCTGTGTATTACCCACTCTAATAGACTGGGCACAATACAGCTACAACATCCATAAGCCATTTTGTTAACAAAACATCTCTTCGTTTCATCCCTTGTTTGGGAAATGCTAGGTACATGCTAAGATTGCTGCAGGCAGATGTGGGAGCATAGGGAGGAAAGAACACCATGTGCATTTCAGATGAAGTATGCACAAAACCTTTTTTGCCAGCCTACAGCAACTGTTTAACCCTAGCTCTATTTCTTTGGATTTGTTTTGCTTGATGGAGTCACTAATACTTGGGTTTTAGTAGGTAAAGAAAAATTAATGGCAAAATTACTTCTTTTCTCTTTCTTACTCTCAGAATAACTAGATAAATTTCACTAAAGCTTTAATAAAGTCCTGTTGAGGCAGAACATGTTATCATCTTAGGTCTGGCTACACTGACTTGGAAAATAAAAGCCTACCTTTATCCCCAGCCACGTAAACAAGCCAACAGCAAACCAAAGAGGAAAGGAAGGATGAAGAAGAACCTGAGAATTCCAATGTCCCTAATCAGGTCAGAAGATAACACGTTCCTTCTCTCAGAATCCAAAGATTACTGGAGTTAGGCATCTAAAGCAAGTTCATCTTAAGAGGACATTTTTCCTCCTCCTTCAAAAAAGGGAAATAGCTCCAAAACTATTAACTAGTGAATACATATATACACATTCTACTGTTTAGTAGAGTAACTTCAATGCAATTCATTTCTGCATATATAAAAAGCCATACTTTTAAGTCACTACAATGAATCAGTTGTAGCAATTTTGAACTCACATATTTTAAACGAACGGCCTAACATCAACCAAAAACATAAGTGAGCACATAAACAATGGCTCCTCTGCCACAGTCTAACTTCCTGTGGATTTGCGTGACCCATTTCCTAAGAATCTACGTACAAGACCCCAAACTATTTGCACACAGATGTTTTTAACTGTACAGGAACAAGGTCTAGGACAGCAGGAAATAACACCACTAATACAGAGAAAGGAGAAAAAGGGTAGAAGAAAGTTAAAGCTGTGGAAGTCCAGAAGATACCTTTATTAAAACATACTTATCCCTTCAGTTCCTTCTTTATTGTATTATAAGAAATTGGATGCAGCAGCCAGAGAAGACAGTGAGATCTGGTACATGCAGTTCCATAGTTAACACGCTACCAAATGATTCTGCATTTTTTTGTAAAACATGACTTTTGTTCTTGGAAAATTCTTGTATAAACCATAATATATATCGTCATTCATTTTTTATGTTCTCAGAACTATTTTAAGAATTAGCATAAAGTTGTCTTTTGTAATACCAGTTAATTGACTTTTCAAGTTGTCACAGTAAAAAGAAACACATTAGAATACGAGTAAACAACTTCTTATATAAATCTAAAAAGTAACAGAGGTCCCTTTAATAGCAGTATGGCTGCATAGCAGCAGAACAAGGAAAATAAAGACAGACACGGCACCTTTTATTTCTTAAGACTTTCAAGCATTCATTACTGAAATTAGACAACTATGATAATCTAATGTAAGCTTTAAATGTTTGACAAGTCTGCTGACGGTTATCTTAAGACTAAAAGTGATGCTCTGTTTCATTTAGCTTGGAATTGTTTTGTGGCTGGGATATAGTCTTGTAAATCTTAATACAAAATCTAATGAGACAATTTATTCCCAAATAATAACACACTGTTTAGAAGATAGTATGCAAAACACTGCAGAAGCTGATCACTCATTAAAATCAAAGAAGCATATCATAAGCTAAAAAAAGTGGAACTCGACATTAAAGTTGACAAAAATAGTCTGTGGATAATAAACAGATTTTATTATATAAATTACTGGATTTTTGAAATTTAGTTAGTGCATCTCTTCCCATTTCTTTTCTCTCCTAGTTTAAGAGATGCATTTCAAAAATTTGTGTTTTATTAACCACAGCAGTTGAAGCCAGACGCTCATCAATAGTGGATAGGCTTCTTAAGAAGCCTAGTGCAAGGGTATTTTCTCTTTGCAGGAG